>CAIGQQ010024258.1:27066-37072 GCA_903798035.1 Danio albolineatus
TAAGTGCAAATAGCAAGAGATGCTATTTACACTAAGTGCAAATAGCACGAGATGCTATTTACACTAAAAGCAAATAACAAGAGATGCAATTTACACTGAGTTCAAATAGCATCAGATGCTATTTACACAATATAGCAACAAAAGGTATGGTAGATGCTATTTGCACTCAGTGCTTATAGAATATATATGCCATTTACACTTTGTGTTTATAGAAGGTAGACACTATTGCTGTGTTACTAAAAGTATGATGCTATTTACACTAAAAAATTAAGCATAGTTTATTTAGTAAGTCTTAGTGTAAACTATTTTAATTATTGGTTGTCAATTACAGTTAAAAGATGGTAGATGCTATTTACATAAGTATTAGCAGTATATGCCTTTTAAACAAAATGTTAGCAGAAGTTAAATGTTTAATATTTATACTGTATTAATAAAAGGGATATATTTGCACTAAGTGCTGAAAGAAGGTACACCTAAATGTTGCACTACATCTATGAACAAACAAAATATACTAATCAGTGAAAAAAGTGCAGAATCAATTACTGTAGGATAATTTTCAATCCTTGAAGACATCTATAGATATAACAATGTTAGGATTATATGATTTGTTCTAAAATGTATAGATTAAGCATTATAAATTATAGAAACAAACATGACACATTTTAAAATAAACACAATTTATTTATTTTTTTGTCATTCTTGTCATGAAAAGCATCATCATCTGCTGCAAGGCCTCTCCATTCTGGAAAACAACCAAAAACAACCAAAAACAATAATAAATATATGAATGGCTCACTTGTACTGTAGCTCTCTCTACAAATTAGGCTAAAACAACATTAACATGAAAAACTCACTTAAGCACTTTGCAATCTTTTAGTAAGTTTGTGTTTAATGTATTTTAACACATTTATGTCTTTCTGGTGAATTCATTTATTTTGTTCTGCTACAAGCGCTCTGCATTCTGGGAAAAACAATGGATTTATTTGTTAATTAGTTGTCTCTGCATATTATGTTGCATTAAAACTACCAACAACATAGTAAAATGTTCCTGCTCCTGTTACAGCGGAGAGCTAGGAATTTCCAACAACACAAGCAACAGTGATCTTTGATGACAAGATGAAGGTTTGCCTAATGATGTGATAAGCTGAAAAATGTTTTACAATGTAGATTGTGCCAAAGAAGCTTCACATAGAAGGTTATAGTAAACTGAAACATTGTCAGTCCAGTTTTTAGTGTTGGAGTTCAGTTCAGTTCAGTGTGGTTTAATATTCACTGCTGAGAGTCCAAACACTGAAGATTAATCCATCGATGCGCAGCTCTATGTATATAAAGTATATAATAAAGTGCATCTCAATGAATTACTGTACAATGTCATCAAAAAAGGTTGTAATTTTAGTTATTCAATTAAAAAAGTAAAACTCATAAATAGATTCATTACACATAGACTGATGTATTTGTTTACTTCTTTTTATTTTGATGATTGTGGCTTACAGCTAATGAAATCTCAGAAAATTAATGTTACTTAAAACCATTAAAAGAAAGAGGATTTAAAACAGAAATCTTGCATTATGAATATGTACAGCACTCAATACTTGTTCAGGACTTTTTTGCATGAATTACTCCAGCAATGTGACAGTTGGTGGCACTGCTGATGAAGCCCAGGTTTCGCTAATAGTGGCCTTCAGCTCTTCTGTGTTGTTTAATTTGGTGTCTCATATGTTTCTCTTCACGATGCACAACAGTTTCTGTCATAAGAGTTTTTGTTCGGGGGAGATTGCTGGCCAATCACATACAGGGACACCATGGGCCTTAAAACACATACTTATTGCAGTGTGGACAGGTGCCAAGTCCTGCTGGAAAATCAAATTAGCATCTCTATAAAAGTTTGAATTTTCCAGCAGGACTTGGACACCAGTCCACACTGCAAAAAAGACTAATATCTGGTTTAAGGACCGTGTTATGCCTGTATTTGATTGGCCAGCAAACTCACCTGACCTAAGACTCATATAATCTATAGTGAACAGAAAGATGTGAGACACCAGACCCAACAACACAGAAGAGCTGAAGGTTCTTAGAGCAACCTGGGATTCATAAGACCTCAGCAGTGCCATAAACCGACTTCCTCTATGTCATGTCACATTACTGAAGTAAATCATGAAAACAAGAACTGATTGCTGTACTTGTTCATACCTTTCAGTAGTCCAACATTTGTGATACAAATTCTTTTTTATTGGACTTAAGTAATATTCAAATGTTCTGAGAGACTGATTTGAGTTTTCATTAGCTGTAAGCCACAATGATCAAAATGAAAAGAAATAAACACTTGAAATAAATCAGTCTGTGTGCAATGAATCCTTATAATAAATGAGTTTCACTTTTTTTAATTGAATTACTGAAAGTAATCATCTTTTCGATGTCATTCTAATATATTGAGATGCACCTGTATATTATCTGTGATCACATTTTCTAAAGAGATGTCTAGACATGCAGTGTAGAGTAACATTACAACTAGACTAACACTATAAATGTCTACTGAACACCTGAAGTATAGAGATCAGTGACATTTTATGTTTATGTGAAAACAATTTTATAAACACAGTTTACCTAGTTAATTAGTTAATTTACTCACTGTCAGACCATCAAAGGTGTAGGTGATTAATTTGGCTTTGACCATCAATTTGTATCATATAAATCCCCAAGAACCATGGGTAAAAATATGTTTTACTGTCCCACTGGAGTACAAGGTAACCTACAGGTTGTGGCCTGAGGATGAGTAAATAACAGCACATTTGCATTGTTGGATGAACTGTCCATTTCATCTGAGATGAGCCAAAACAGATCCACACCTTGGATTGAATTTTAAAGTAAAATATTCATTCATTCTCTTTCGGGGTTAGTCACTTTATTAATCAGAGGTCGCCACAGCGGAATGAACCGCCAACTTATCCAGCACGTTTTACACAGCGGATGCCCTTCCAGCCACAGCCACACTCTTGCACACACACTCACATACACTACAGCCAATTTAGCTTACCCAATTCAACTATAGCGCATATCTTTGGACTGTGGGGGAAACCGGAGCACCTGGAGGGAACCCACGCCAACACGGGGAGAACATGCAAACTCCACACAGAAATGCCAACTGACCCAGCCGAGGCTCGAACCAGCAACCTTCTTGCTGTGACGCGAATGTGCTACCCACTGTGCCACTGTGTTGGATAAGTTGGCGGTTCATTCCGCTGTGGCGACCCCGGATTAATAAAGGGACTAAGCCGAAAAGAAAATGAATGAATGAATGAATGACTTACAGGTAAAGTATTAGCATATAGTAGCCTATATTCATCAAAACCTGGAAATGTAGATTGGACCTCATACATTTATAAGTCATCATTTTCATATCATATATAAACCATTTTTGATCCATCCTGAAATATATGTTGCATGTACATATGACATATTTATATGGGGGAGACCGGGGATAGTTGTACTTCTATTATATTTCTCTATATATCTTTGAGATCTTAAGGTACAAGTGTTTGCTAATAAATGACAAAGAAATTACTACATAGTTTTAACATTATAAAATATTAATTATGACCAACAAATGGATCTGAAAGCTTTTTATTCTACATTGAGCTTTCAGTATAATTTGTGTGTCTCTGGGATTAAAAGCTAAATCAAATGTGCAAATGTGCATCAGCTTCAACAGTTGAAGGCTTCATGAGCCCACAGAGGTCAAACACTGAACTCAAACTACTTGGACTTGTTTCTCTTTCAAGAGCTATAAGAATACTGACATTAAATCAGAGAAATACAGTTTTAAATCTGCTTGGAGTCAGAAAAGCCAGTGATTATAATTTTATTGTTTGACCAATTTATATGTGATTTATCAATTCATACGTGCAGCATTTTCATGATTTCGTGGAATTAAGATCATATCTTAAGTAAACTGTGGAGTTTGCAGAAAACAGTGCCTAAGGTTCACAGGTGCTCTGTCTGTGCACACAGAGACTAACTTTATTTTTTGTGTTTCTCCCAGCTTCAAACATGGCAAATTAGCTTGAGTCTTTGTTCTACAGCACACACCATTTGAATCACATCCAGATTTATTTCAATTTAAAGTAACAAACTAAACCGAAAGCCACACCCCTAAGCTATTTATAAAACAAATGACTTTAGGCTATTTATCGAAAACACACATTATTTTACACAACTACGAACACACGTTACCACGTTAGTGATCATTACTTTACCAGTGATGCAGCATGGGGAAATTCCTGAGTTTGCAGTAACTGAAATGCCAACAGGACTGGTCTGCAGAAGCACTTCTCTAGCGTGTATCTGCTCGAGAGCTCCACAGTATTTTAGATTCTTAGCATCTGATGACGTGATGCACTTAACATACTAATTACAACGGTGTGATCATACAGTACAGGGAACAGCCAATGCTGATCACATCGGTGTTATCGTACCCATCAAAAGGTAAAAGAGTATGTTCATATATTTTTAATTATTATTCAGTGATTCCTCACCACTAGAAGGAAGCTCGCGTACCATACTTTGAGAACCACTGGTATAGATAGTTAGATAGGCCTTGTTTGTGTCAGGTTTTTCTTTTTTCAGCTTATGGAGAGCAAGTTTGTTGGGGCTGTCTCTTTTTTTTTTTTTTTTTTGCAGATTGGAGTGGAGCAGAAGGAGGAGACTCGCTAGGGGAATAGTGGAGATATACTGGAAGACCTGGAGCTCAGGAAGCAGGTAGAATGGCTTGAACTGACTGAACAATGGAGTTATTTTCCAAAAAAGTATTAAGATTGATTAATTAAAGACCTGAAATCTTTAGCATTGACAGGTTTACTTGGAACACATGGAGGAACAGGGAAACACACCTCATTAATGACAAGTACATCGTAATAGATTAGGTACTGCCTTACATTTTTAAGTTGAATCAAATTAATTTTATGAAACATTTAAAAAATATACAGTAAAATTTTTAGAGATTGTCATAGAAGGGATTCAGGTGAGTAATATAAACAATGTTTATTTACAGGATGGCAGTGAGTATAAGCAGGTGAGTATATTGATGCAGATTATAAGTCCATGAACATAAACTGAATATTTAACTGTTTAGGCTTGGAGACTGGAGACGGATACCACAGACAGCAAACAGGACAAAGACTAGATGAGGAACCAGGAGACACCACACCAGGAGAGACATGGAAGACACAGGAGACGTATGTAAACTGATATCTAAGAATCACACCGACAGTGTATACGGGAGTTCAGTCCTTTCTGTACTAGTGAAGAGGCTGAACACTGAGTGAATGTGAGTGAGTCTTTATAGTGCTGTGATGATGATGGTGATGATTGTCAGGCGTGTGTCTAATTAGACTCAGGTGAGGGTGCTCGTGGTGCTTTAGTGGTTGGAGAACCTGGAACTGAGGTCACACTCGAGCATGCGAAATTCTGTTGTACGGTGCTGTGAAAACAGCTGGATTTAAACAAGATGATTAGACATTTTAAAAAGCGAGCGATATACATTTCCATATTTTAAAATGTACAGACAGGTCATGTTTTGATCTTTGATTGGCTTTACACAAGCAAGTGATGTGATTTTGCAGGTCAGAGTTCACCAAGCTTAAACTTCCCAATGCAGCGAAATGTGAGATTTGTCACTCAAGCTACCATTTCCGGGCTGACGCATTTGCGTGTGTATGAATGGAAGTCTATGGGGAGTAAAATCCAGTGTGACTGCAGCTTTACTGTGACAGTAAGTGATGGTCGAGTATTTTCTTCAGATAGACATATTTGCAGATGTCCAAGAGGAAGGGGGCGGTGGTGGGCTTAAGCCGGGCTCAGACTACATGAATTTTAAAATCCTAATCTATAATGAAATCTGGTTGCAGCACACACATGAGGAGAATTGACGATTAATTTATTAGCCTCCCTCAAATCTTAAACATGCGCACACTACAAGATATGAAAACTGCAGCACAGCACTACAACATATGATTAAGATTATCGTGACCAATGGAGCACATTACTCTCTTTATCAATAATTACCATTAATTATTGTACTGATATTAGACCAACTGCCACTACTGGCAAAACACTCAAAATACATTAGGTTCCTGTTTGTGTAGCTGTTAGTGGCGGATATAAAGTTAAATAAATGGTGACCAATACAAAACATGTTTAGACAAATGTCTAATAATAATAATAATAATAGTAATAATAATAGGGGCGCCACGGTGGCGTAGTGAGTAGCACATTCGCCTCACAGCAAGAAGGTCGCTGGTTCGAGCCTCGGCTGGGTCAGTTGGCATTTCTGTGTGGAGTTTGCATGTTCTCTCCGTGGTTGCGCGGGTTTCCTCCGGGTGCTCCGGTTTCCCCCACAAGTCCAACGATATGCGGTACAGGTGAATTGGGTAAGCTAAATTGTCCGTAGTGTATGTGTGTGAATGAGAATGTGTGGATGTTTCCCAGAGATGATTGCGGCTGGAAGGGCATCCGCTGCGTAAAACATATGCTGGATAAGTTGGCGGATCATTCCGCTGTGGCGACCCCGGATTAATAAAGGGACTAAGCCGAAAAGTGAATGAATGAATAATAATAGGCTTATAATCTCCCTATTATGCCCCGAAGTACTGTGCTTTTTTAGTTCAAAAGCAGAATTTATACCTGTTGCACTGCCTATATAGTGTGGAAAAATATAATAATTAACTGAATGCAATGTAAAATGTGGTCTCTCTCTGATAAAAACACCTGTTACAGCATTGAGAACTACTCTTTCTGGGTTTACGGGACTAGACGCAGACCTAATGGTTGTTTATACTGTACATACTATTCTATCCCCGGTCCTAATCAAAGACCTCACAGTAAAGATAGATTTGTCATTTATAAAAGCACATTTTAATGTTTAAGTATTTTTTGGCAATGTAGTCAGCCTAGCTACCCAGCTACATCTGGGTCATAAATATTCACACACACACACACACACACACACACACACACACACACACACACACACACACACACACACAGAATAACATTAGTGGCTAATGAAAAATGATAATTTAAGCTTATTATAAATGAACCTGTATTTATTTATGTATTAAAAATGACATGATTCTCCCTAGCTCTTTTCTTTAGTGATGCTTTGAGGCTGTCGTCACAGCCACGAACGGAATAACTCGCTTATTATAATTTTAGTAATAATTGACCAACTGCCATTATAGGAAACACTAATAGCCTGCACTCAAAATAGGCTACATTACGTCTCAGTTTGGGTAGCTGTCATGCAGTTAGCCTATAAAAGTAAATAAAAACACACAAGGTGAGCCGCAAGTGTCTGTTAAATTCTCTCTCTCACACACAAACATTGGTTTCATAACTGCGTATAATATATAGCTAATAATAATAGGCATTTTGGATTTGAGCAATATGTCTAAACCAATGTCCAACAATAATAATAATATTTCTAACAATAATGTAAATCTCTCCATCTTGCTGTGATGGCTGTGCTGTGTTTTACTGGCAATAGCTCGGCTTTTAGATCGCTATAACCCTCTTCAAAAGCCAAATTGTACCTGTTGCACATTTAATAAGTCCAGTAGTGTAGAAAAATAAAATAATTGAGTCAATGCAACACTCTTGGTTTTCAGTTATCGCTCTCATAGATACAAATATTCTCTTATAGATTTAGCCTACTCTTTCTCAGTGTACAGGACTAGGCTATATAAACATAGGCTTAATGATTTTATAGGCTATTGAACTAATTCTGTCCCCATCACAGAAAACAAACACGTTTAATCATTATAGGTTATGGAGATAACTGGCAACGTTTTACTTCCTGCTACATATGGGTCATAAATATCTGCACACCGGTATAAGAATGATGTTGAATCTGGCTAATAATAAAGGATAATTCAAGCTTGTTCAAAAATTATACATTTATTTATTTATTTATTTAAAGCAACATGATTCTCTTCATCTCATGGCTTTGAATAGGTTGGAACGATTTAAAATCCTGCATATCAAACATGTTTGGTACGATCGGAGGCTCTAGCTCTCTGCAACTCTCACATGGTCGCCCACTGAAGCTAAGCAGGGCTGTGCCCGGTCAGTTCCTGGATGGGAAAGCTAGGTTGCTGTCGGAAGTGGTGTTAGTGAGGCCAACGGGGGCGCTCAACCTAATGCTCCAGTATAGTGATGGGGAGTCTATACTGCTCAGTGAGCACAGTCTTTCGGATGAGACGTTAAACCGAGGTCCTGACTCTCTGTGGTCATTACAAAACCCAGGATGTTCTTGGAAAAAGAGTAGGGGTTTAACCCCGGCATCCTGGCCAAATCTGCCCACTGGCCTCTGTCCATCATGGCCTCCGAAACATCCCCATATCATAATTGGCTTCATCACTCTGTCTCCTCTCCACCAATCAGCTGGGGTGTGGTCTGGCGCAAAATGGCTGCCGTTGCGTCATCCAGGTGGATGCTGCACACTGGTGGTGGATGAGGAGATCTCCCCCTCATTGTGTAAAGCACTATGAGTGCCCAGAAAAGCGCTATATAAATGTAAGGAATTATTATTATTATTATTGTGATCAAGATAGCAAGATGCAATATTCTATCTTCAAACGGCTCACATCACCAGATTATCTGCGCTGAGAATCAGAACCGATTTAGGTCCTTGACAAAATTTTATCTCCTATTTTCAGGAGGTGAAAATAAATTGGGCTAAGACTCCTGTAGTTTGAGACCTGATAGTTTACTAGATTACTTGTCTGAGGCAGGTGTTTCTTTTTCAGGCAATGGACACACAACAGGCAGAAGAAGGAAACTCACAAGAGCATCGGTGGAGATTTCTCTAGATTTATCGGTGGAGAACAGTTTGTGCATTGCAGGAGCTCAGCCAGCAGGTAGGGCTCTGTTGGGCTGCCTTCGTCTTTTGCAGATTGCGGTGGAGCAGAAGAAGAAGACTCACAAGGGAACAGTGGAGATTTATCTGAAGAACATTGGACAACACTTTGCTTATTGCTGGAGATAAGCCAGGAAGTAGAGCTCTGTTAGTCTTGTTTTTGTCTTTTGCAGATTAGACTGGGGCATGTGGAAAAATGGCAATCACACCTCAGCATGACTGCACACGTCCTGATTTTGCCAAGTGCTAGTTGTCCTGAGACCAAAGAAAAAGAAAGAAAAACACTCACTTGCCATTTTGTACCGGTGAAAAGGACACCTAAAAAGGTGAGATCACTTTTTTTTCTTCTTGTAAATTACAGAAGTAGTTTTGATCATAAAATGTAAGTGTATTTAGGGATTTGCCCTTTTTTCCAGCGAAGCGAACATTTAACTTTAGTTTGCATTAAGTTAGCCTAATTAGCCGTCCCTAACGTTACAAGTCTAGATTGGTGTGCTGCTCTACTGGTGCTGTAATTTACTTTATGGCTCAAATTAAAACAAGCTAACAAAATTTTTTTTTTTTAAGTGACTAAAATTGGCTTTTTCTAACTTATAGCAACCGTAATTGGTTTTCTAATAGTTGTACTTTTAGCAGATATTATGTCAATTTTATTTAAAAACAAACGACTAAACTGTGGACATAACAGCGCTGGTTTAAACAAAAGCCAGTTACGTTATTTGAGACGCTAGCGTACTGTGTGATTCGCTGCAAAATCCTAGTTGAAGCTATTTAATTTGATTATTTATTCTTTTAATTATGTTGAACTCAGGTCAACATCGCTGATTGTCTTTTATACTTATTAATATTTACTTCATCATCACCGATTTATTAATACAAATCATTAATATGTTTACCTCAGGTCATCATCTTTGATTTATTAATGCTTATCATTAATGTTCACCTCAGGTCATCATCAGTGATTTATTAATATTATTAATATGTTTACCTCAGGTCATCATCGCTGATTTATTAATATCATTATTATGTTTATCTCAGGTCATCATCGCTGATTTATTAATATCATTAATATGTTTACCTCAGGTCATCATCACT
>CAIGQQ010024259.1:0-15944 GCA_903798035.1 Danio albolineatus
CTTCACCAAGCTCGCGGAGGGTGCCCTAGCGCCCCTTCGGCTCGCGGGCATCCGCATACTCAATTTTCTCGTGACTGGCTGATTTTAGCCCACTCGAGGGAGCAGTTGATTATGCACAGGGACAGGGTGCTCCGGCACCTCGACCTATTGGGGTTTCAGGTCAACCGAGAAAAGAGCAAACTCACCCGCGTGCAGAGGATCTCTTTTCTCGGGTTGGAGCTGGACTCGGTCACCATGACGGCGCGCCTCTCCGGGGAGCGCGCTTGGCTAATGCTGAACTGACAGTTCGACAGCAAAATAGTGGTCCCCCTGAAATCTTTTCAGAGGCTCCTGGGGCATATGGCATCCACAGCTGCCGTCGCCGCTCGGATAACTCCATATGAGACCACTTCGGCACTGGCTTCACGATCGAGTCCCCAGACACGCATGGCACGCGGGCACACACCGGGTGACTGTCACTGCACTGTGTCTCCGCGCCCTTAGCCCTTGGGGCATGTTGTTATCTTAACAGATGCCTCCAGCTCGGGCTGGGGGGCTGTGTGTTGCGGGCATGCAGCAGCGGGCCTGTGGGTAGGTATCCAGCTGCATTGGCACATCAATCGCCTAGAGCTGCTGGCAGTGTTTCTCGCTCTCTGCCGTTTTTCTCCGGTGCTGGAGCGACATCACGTGCTGGTCAGGACGGACAGCACGGCGGCGGTAGCGTATGCCAACCGTATGGGGGGTATCCACTCTCACCGCATGTCTCAGCTCGCCCGCCATCTGCTCCTCTGGAGTCATCCGCGGCTGAAAACGCTGCGCGCCATTCATATTCCAGGCGAGCTCAACCGTGCGCTCTCACGGCAGCCACTATGTTCAGGAGAATGGAGACTCCACCCCGAGACGATCCAGCTGATATGGGCGCACTTCGGGGATGCCCAGATTGATCTGTTTGCATCCCCCGAGAATGCTCATTGCCAGTTGTTTTCTCCCTGCCCGACGGCTTCCTCGGCACAGATGCACTGGCCCACAGCTGGCCATGGGGCATGCGCAAGTATGCGTTTCCCCCAGTGAGCCTGCTCGCGCAGTTACTGTGCAAGTTCAGGGAGGACGAGGAGCAGGTCTTGCTAGTTGCGCCTCTCTGGCCCAACCGGACCTGGATATCAGAACTCTCCCTCCTCGCGACGGCCCCCCTCTGGCAGATCCCCTTGAGAGAGGACCTACTCTCTCAGGGACAGGGCACCATCTGGCACCCTTGTCCAGATCTTTGGAACCTCCACGTGTGGTCCTTAGACGTGAGGAAGACTTAGGTAACCTACCGGCTTCGGTGGTTAATACCATCACCCTCTACGTGGCGCGCCTATGCCCTGAAGTGGAGTCTATTTACTGAGTGGTGCGTCTCTCGTAGAGAAGACCCCCGGAATTGCCAGATCAGTGTTGTGCTTTCTTTTCTGAAGCTGGAGAGCAGGCTGTCGCCCTCCACACTGAAAGTTTACGTGGCTGCCATCTCCGCTCACCATGATGCGATAGATGGCGGCACCGTGGAAGGCATTCCTCAGAGGTGCTAGGCGATTAAATCCGCCCCGCCCCTCTCTCATGCCCTCTTGGGATCTCGCAAGTTGCGCGGAGATCTATTCGAACCACTCGAATCAGTATCTTTAAGATTTTTGTCCCTGAAGACAGCTCAGCTGGTCGCGTTGGCATCGATTAAGAGGGTCGGGGACCTGGAGGCATTTAACTCTCACGTTGTCCTGAGATCACGGCCCGGCTATGTGCCCAAGGTTCCTACCACACCGTTTTAAGGATCAGGTAGGGAGCTGCAAGCGCTGCCCACGGAGGAGGCAGACCCAGCCCTTTATCTGCTGTGTCCAGTTCGCGCTTTGCGAACTTACGTGGAACGCACTCAGAGCTTAAATCATCTGACAGCTCTTCGTCTGTTATGGTGGTCGACAGAAGGGAAGTGCCGTATCAAAACAGAGGTTGGCCCACTGGATAGTGGATGCCATCTCCCTCGCTTACCAAAGCCAGGGTGAGCCGTGTCCCCCGGGGGTGCGAGCGCACTCCACTCGGAGCATCGCTTCCTCTTGGGCGCGTGCACGCGGCGCCTCTCTAACAGACATCTGTAGAGCTGCGGGCTGGGCGACACCTAACACATTTGCAAGATTCTACAATCTGCGAGTGGAGCCGGTTTCCTCGAGGGTATTAGGTAACCTTTGGTGATTGGGGAAACACTTGGTAAGGTGTTGTAACACGCTTGCTGCGCCATTCTCCTTAACACGGAGGTACGTGCGTTTTTTTACTCTGTCAGTAAAGTTCCCCGCTTAGGTGAGCCCTGCAGAGATTACTCCGA
This sequence comes from Danio albolineatus, assembly GCA_903798035.1. Taxonomy (NCBI): domain Eukaryota; kingdom Metazoa; phylum Chordata; class Actinopteri; order Cypriniformes; family Danionidae; genus Danio; species Danio albolineatus. Next base: position 2,327 of record CAIGQQ010024259.1, read on the forward strand.
GGCCCCCAGCATCCGACTCAGCGGAGGAGTCAGACGCTGGCCCGTTACGTTGTAGGTCTGCCCGCTGGTCAGCCCGCGTTCTGGGTATAGGTGCCTGCTATGTGTGATCCCCGCTGGCGATCCCATATGCATATTTAGCCACGATGCTGTCCCCCTTCACAGGTAGGACCCGTGTCTTCCCTCACCGCTAACCATCTTATATTCATATGTGTACTCCCCTTTTCAGGGCTAGTCCTTATGTTCTCTTGCCACCAGTCTCCCCACTCGGGCAGCAGGTGGCCTCCGCAGCGTCCTCCCTATCGGGACTGCACGCTTCCCAACGTACTGTCGTATCAATTCCTAGAAATTACTAGATGTCTTGCGACTCCCAAAAAATATATCTAAATCCGTAAATCTTCTGTTGAAGTGGGATAAGTAAGGGCCAGGGAACGCGTTGGAAGACCGCGCCTCCGGTGATGCAGGTGCGCTCACGCTCTACTCAGCCTGATTAACCTCTCATCGGGGGCGAGGTAAGGTCCGTTTATTGTGGCGTTTTCCATACATTTCCCCATAGTGGAATTTTTCCACATAGCATTGAAGTTCCCCCTCCCGAAGGGGAACGCTCTGGTTACTAAAGTAACCCTCGTTCCCCGAGGGGGGGAACGGAAATGCTATGTTCCGTTGCCACAATGAATGCCCCTTAGCTGTTGGGGTGAAAGACTCTTCAGCTCAAAAGGATGCTCAGCTCTGCTATCGCTGTGCTTTTATTGCCAAATTGATTGCAACGAGCATCAGCTGCGCAAGCTGAAGCTGCCAACTCATTGGCATTTCATTGGCCCGTTTACATACTCTTTCAGATGATTGGCTTTCTGAACGAAATCCCCATAGTGGAATTTTTCCACATAGCATTTCCGTTCCCCCCCTCGGGGAACGAGGGTTACTTAAGTAACCAGAGCGTTCTGAAGGCAAAAAAGGTCCGACCCGGTAGTAGTAAGTTGTACCTAATAAACTGGGCAGTGGGTGTAGGCTTCTAGCCAAAGGCTGATTTGCTAGTTCATAAAGACTTAATTATATATTTTTTACACCTTTGTAAGTTCGATATCACGGGTAATATACATTCAATTTAGGGACAGAAATACATTTTGTATTCTGAAAATAAACATATTTCTTTTGGTTTTGGAACGATGTGAGGGCAAATAAAAACAATGACAGAATTTCAAATTTTCCATAAAAATATTTTAATAAAGGTAAACTTAGTTGTAAAAACACGGGTGTGGGGGTTGGGGGTGGGGCTACTCACAATTATTCATTATGAATAAATACAAAAATACATTTTTTTTAGATAAAAATATTTTTAAATGTTACAAAGACTCATGATCTTTTTTCCCTTTTAACATGCATCCAAAAGGGTGGAGTTTCTAACAAACATTAATAGAGAGGTCTGACATATCGGGAGTGACAGACAAACCCCTCCCATTCTGTCTGCCTTTTCACACACAAACATATGCACACACGCACACAGACACACATGCATCCAAACTCAGTTACACATTCAGTCTTGCACGTCTGGACAGAATGATCAATAAGGAGTCCCAGTCTTCAGACCACCTTTCAGTAGCCTCACGCAGAGGGGTAAGCAAATATACATTTTATCAGCATTTTAATAATGGCATGACTTTTATAGAAATGTATTTTGCATTTGATATTTGCCTGCAATATCAGTGCATGTAGGAGATGATGGAACAAATGAGGGTTCAGATTGATTGTATTATAACGTATTAACTGATGTGAGGTCTCTTGAGCAAATCTCTCAAAGATGGCACTTTTATTACATATTATTTAAGATATTAAAAATATCAAGTATCAGGTGTCAAATGTCAGATATCAGGTGCGTTGAATGAGCACACAGAAGCTGTATTGATTCGATACCTCAATATTTGAGTTCAAACCGCTAACCAAATTAGAAACTATAATATATGTTATGGTAAGAGGATACAAGATTAAATACATGTGCATATTTTTGTCATTATGTAATACACACATACAAAAGTACTCAGTGTGCTTTTAAAGGAGATAACCATCCAGTGATTGACAGAGCCCCTGTGGGCTTGATAGTTTAAGGATTTTTTCTTCTAACATTGTAAAAGTATGATTGTGAATGATTTTTTTAAGCAAGTACTGAGAATTATTTCTCAAGGAAATAATCTATAAAAGTATATGTTTTTTTCTAATGGTTATGAGATCAACAAATGACCTTCTTAATATAAAAAATACTGCTTAGTCAGTTAATATGCTGTACATATTATGAATTAATATTGAATAAATCATATATTAGAGTACCTGATATGATCAAATCAGCTTAATTAAAGTTTGCACCTAAGTACATTGAAGAGATTCACCAAAAGATATTTTATTCTCCCTCACATGGTTTGAACATTTATGAGATGTTTTCTTCTGTTGAACACAAAATAAGATAATTTGAAAAATGCTGGTTGTTCTGTTGAGTTCTATTGTAGGAAAACCTACTATTGAACTGAAACATTTCTTTCCAAAATATCTACTTTTGTGTTCAACAAAAGAAAGAAACTCAAATATGTTTTGAACCAGTGAAGAGTGAGTAAATGATGACAGATTTTTAGTTTTGGCTGAAGTATGCTTTTAATATTTAAAGTATTATTTTTTTCAAATCTTTCAGGATCTTATATTGGGTAGGATCTTAATAATACTTTAACATTTTATTTAGGAATTTAACTTTTAACTGTATTTACCATAATGGTTTAATTGTTTTGCTTACAATAACACTTTTTAAAAGTTCTCCATGTATTTACTGCTGAGGAAGCTGACCTGGACAGACTGTTGTGCATACATTTAGTTTATTATACTCTATAAAACCCAGCTTTTAAATGTATTTCACTAATATTAATGGACTAATATGAAATTGTTCACATTATTTATTTACAATACAATTTGTAAAGGAATATTTTCAGTCTTTTAGTAGACCTATTATCTGAGAGACTTGCTTTGTTTAAGTAAGTAAATCTATGTGGACTTTCAATTGTAAACATTAAATATTCTGCTACACTGTAATCCCAAACAAGTTGGCTAAACTCAAAAAAATTGAGGTAATCAGTTACGTCAAATTTTTTAAGTTATAAAATGTTCTATTTTAAGTAAACAGAAACATCAAGTTTTGAGTTTGTTGCACTCATGCAAGATACTTCTACTAACTTAAAATACCCAGCTCATACAATTTAATAGCAATTAACTTAATTGCTTTAATTTCTTCCAACTTTAAATACTTAAATCACCCAGCTCATACATTTTAATAGAAATTAACTTAATTATTTCAATTTCTCATTCATTTTCTTGTCGGCTTAGTCCCTTTATTAAACCGGGGTCGCCACAGCGGAATGATCCGCCAACTGATCCAGCATTTGTTTCACACAGCGGATGCCCTTCCAGCCACAACCCATCTCTGGGAAACATCCATACATTCTCATTCACACACATACACTATGGACAATTTAGCTTACCCAATTCACCTGTACCGCATATCTTTGGACTTGTGGGGGAAATCGGAGCACTCGGAGGAAACCCACGCAACCACAGGGAGAACATGCAAACTCCACACAAAAATGCCAACTGCCCAGCCGAGGTTCGAACCAGGGACCTTCTTGCTGTGAGATGAACGTGCTACTCACTATGCACTGTAAACCCGAACAAGTTGGCTAAACTCAAAAAAATTGAGGTAATCAGTTACGTCAAATTTTTTAAGTTATGAATTTTTCTATTTTAAGTAAACAGAAACATCAAGTTTTGAGTTTGTTGCACTCATGCAAGATACTTCTACTAACTTAAAATACCCAAGTTACCCAGCTCATACATTTTAATAGAAATTAACTTAATTGTTTTAATTTCTCCCAACTTTAAATACTTAAGTTACTCAGCTCATACGTTTTAATAGAAATTAACTTAATTGTTTTAATTTCTCATTCATTCATTTTCTTGTCGGCTTAGTCCCTTTATGAAACTGGGGTCGCCACAGCGGAATGATCCGCCAACTTATCCAGCATTTGTTTTACACAGCGGATGCCCTTCCAGCCACAACCCATCTCTGGGAAACATCCATACATTCTCATACACACACATACACAATGGACAATTTAGCTCACCCAATTCATCTGTACCACATATCTTTGAATAAGTGTACAGATTTAGGTGTACAAAAGGTACAGATTTAAAATAAAAATATATGCGAATTTATTCATAGCTCAGCCAATGCTAAATGACAGAATATTCACCCAATCGTCACTTATTCTAAAGCTGTTTGAGTTTCTTTCTGTGGGGGAAACCGGAGCACCCAGAGGAAACCCACACAACCACAGGAAGAACATGCATACTCCACTTATAACTTTTGTGTTCAACAACAGCAAGAAATTAAAACAGGTTTTGAACAAGTGAAGAGTGAGTAAATGACAGAATTTTACGTTTTTGGCAAACTATCCCTATTTATATTAAAATGCACCCTTACCAATTAAAGGTCTATACATGTTTTGAAGTTACTACCCCAGTAACAGCCTTTATTGGGTGAAAAAAGAAGCTTTACATCAATTTATTCTTTAAGGTTTGCATGCTAGGAGACTTTCTATTTTCTGTCATCGATGCCAAGCAAAAATTTTGCACAAATTCAAAGTTTTTGCATAGTCCTTTATTATATAATATGTGAAGAGCATACATCATTCCAAACAAGACAGGAAAGGCCTGGAAATGTGCTGTGGGTGGTGTCCAATTTATTCTCCAGAACAACAGGGCCAATAGAGCATCCTCAGTCAGCACTTCAGCAATATTAATCTAAAAATATAATTCAAAGATATTAATGTTAGGACATCATCAATATGACTGAACCGATATTACATGATTCATCAATTGTGTAAGAGCGCGCGTCTCCATGACAACTTAAGCGCGGGCTGAGGAAAACCTTCCTCGTGCCAAGATTTAAAAAATTTCAATCTGCCGATTTAAAATGTTTTTGTCTTTAACACTTTCACTTAAAATGCAGAGTTAACTCATCACAACTAATGCTAAGGTATCTACAGTTTTAAACAATAACGTTAGTTAGCAACAAGTGGAGCTTTTTCTGTAATGCAACACATGCGTTTTCTGTAATGCAACACATGTAAACGCATTCTGACTAACTCTACATTACATTAAACTGTTACTGTGATTATGTTGCTTAAAACATTAATTTAATATTCTTTGGATATTTCCTATTTCACTTACTGTAGTGTGAAGCAAGGCCGATCTGCCATCTTGAGAAAAACAATGAAGCATGAGCACGTACGTGAACCTGGATGACGTACTGTAAGACGCAAAATCACTGGGCTAAGATTTTGAGTTAGTGAACCTTTAAAGAGACATTTTGTCTAAATTAAACCGGCAAAATTGTTCACCTTACTTAAAAGATTACATTTTTACAAACTCAAAAATAAGAAAAAGTTATAAATATTCATCAAGGTCAATTAAGATATACAAATTGTAATGATTTAAGTTAATAGAACTCAATTCAATTAATAAGTTACAGCATTAGGGTTTACAGTGTAGGGTGACACGGTTGCGCAGTAGGTAATGCTGTCGCCTCACAGCAAAATGGTTGCTGGTTCGAGGTCATTTGGCATTTCTGTGTGGAGTTTGCATGTTCTTCCCGTGTTCGTGTTTCCTCCGGGTGCTCCGGTTTCCCCCCACAGTCCAAAGATATGCGGTACAGGTGAATTGGGTAGGCTAAATTGTTCGTAGTGTATGTGTGTGAATGAGAATGCATGGATGTTTTCCAGAGATGGGTTGCGGCTTGAAGAGCATCAGCTGCATAAAACAAATGCTGGATATGTTGGCGGGTTCATTCCACTGTGACAGCCCCGGATTAATAAATGGACTAAGCCGAAAAGAAAATGAATGAATGAATGAAATATTCTGCTATTAAATATTTTACAAAGTCCTACACAGAAATAACAAAAAATGTCCACAGATTCTGTCTGGCCAGAAAGTTAAGGTAACTCAAACCATTTGAGGAAACCGATTGCAACAAACCATTCAATTTCAAAAGATAATCAAGACTGTGAACTTAATCCATTTGAGTAAACGAAGCAATTTGAGCACAGTAAAACCCAATAAATGAAAAGAACTCAAAGCAACTGAGTACTGTAAAACCCAATAAGTTAAGGCAACTCAAACCGTTTGAGAAAACTGATTTCTACAAGCCCTTTGAGTGCAAAAAAGAATCCTAATGAGTACTGTGAACTTACTTCATTTAAGTTAGAGTAATGAGATAATTAAAAGTGTTGACTGAGCATTAATGATGAACACCTGCTGTTAACAAGCAGAATCACTTACCACTTACCAACTACAGCTGTACATCATTAATGCTCAATCAACGCATACTTAATCACTTAATGAACTTATAACTTCTACACTGAGTTCAATTAACTCTTAGCAATTGAGCTGAATTAACTTTCAGTAAATTTTGAGTTAACTACATTTATTTCAGTTGATAAAGTTCATTCCTAATGGTCTTAAATATGTCTTAAAATGTCTTAAATTTAACTTGCTGAAACCTGCAGAAACCTTAATTGAGTTCTTGTCTAAGCAAGTTGGAAATACATATAGTACATGTTGCATTTTCTAAACAGAACTTTAGTTTAAGGGTTTGGATGGAAACCCATTTGACTCATTTGTTTGTATCCTTTGTCTGTAGGTAAGGATGGCAAAAGTGGCTATTGTTTTGGCCGCCGCCTTTATGCTGGCCAGCATAGCAGTCATCATTTCTATAGCAGTTGTACAGACTCATAAGAAGACTTATGTTTCCCCTGGACTAAAGGTAATGTAATAAAACCTGAGCAAGCAGTTCAAGTGCGAACCTGTTAAACTGACCTACAAATTGAGTCTCCTTCAGGGTGTGTAAAATGGTGAGATATAAAAGCTTAATTGTTGTAAACCAGTGACGATACATTCAAGAATATCATAATACGATTTTTTTTAACAATCTTTTTATTGAGATGTAATAAAAATATGACAACGTAACATCAAAATCATATTTACATCTTTTTCGATTCAGAGGAAAAAACTAAAGAAAAGCACACACAGACACACACAGACACACACAGACACACACACAAAATTAATAAATGATTCATAAATAAAGGGAGGGCACAGGTTGCTTAAATTAGTAACAGATTATTTTAGAAAAAACAAAGATTATAAATATATTGTTCAAAATATGGTCACACTTTACAATAAGGTTCATTAGTTATTGTTAATTAAAGCATTTACTAACATGAACAAAGAATGAACAATACATTTACTACAGTATTTGTTCATGTTAACGTTGGTTAATGAATATACAGTTGTTTATTGTTAGTATGTTAACTCACGGTGCAATGACTAAGCATGGACTTGGATGTTAATAATGCATTAGTAAATGTTCAATTATGATTGATAAATACTGTGCAAGTGTTGTTCATGATTAGTTCATGTTAGTAAACGTATTAACTAATGATAAGGAAAATGGAAATTTAAATCAAATGTAGAAGGCATGCACCAGATCATCAATATGACAATGTTTTTTTAATAAATCTTTGGATATACAGTAGTGGGGATATGGAGATAGGCTAAGTCAATGTCAATGTTTATTTAATCTTAATACCTGTTTCATTTAATAAATTGCTGAAATTTGAATTTGAAATAAGATATATAAAGGGTGTCCACATTTTCTCAAAAACAGAAAGTTTGCCTTTTAACATGTATGAAATCGTTTCCATAGCTAAACAGAAGGATATATAATTGATCCACTGTAGAATAGATGGCCTTTCCATTTTCCTCCAGTACATAGCTTTTAGACGTTTTGCTTGGAGTATACTTATAATAAGAAGTTTTACTAATTACACATGGATACGTTGTTTGTGTTTTCTGCTTATGTAACATTTTCTATTATATGCTGCAAGACAAACTTTACACATCAGGCATATGGACCACTATTCATTTACAAATGAATGAGAGGTGCAATTGTTTATTCAGTTCCCTACTTTTAGCGTTTTTGTAACACCGAACGGAAACCTTTTCACGAACACATGCAAAACTTTCAATGCATAATCACCACTGATGGAGTTATTCAATTCATTCAACGCTTATTCTTCTGATGAGTCATGAGGCTAATCCTTGATTTTTTTTCCAAACGGAAGAATGTGCTTTTGTTTAGTTTCTTCCAAAAGAGCTTCAGGCAATTAGACATGTCTGTTCTTGAGTGCTCCACTCAGTCATGATTTAGACCACAGCAAATTGCTATTCATCAATGTATTTTGTGAATAGTGCAAATGAATAAGGTCTTTATGGTCTTGCCAGCTTTAGAAGTTGCCTTAACATGGTTACTGTAATGGTGTCATTCTTCACTTCTCTCTCTCTCTTTCTTCAGTATGGCATTGTTTTGGATGCAGGCTCTTCCAGGACTACTGTGTATCTCTATGAATGGCCTGCAGAGAAAGAAAACAATACTGGAGTTGTGAGTCAGACCACAAAGTGTCAAGTTGAAGGTATAAACCAACTATGAATGTCCTAAATATACATGTGTAGGGACTTTTTTACACTCTTAGAAATAAAGATATACAAAAGCTTTCAATGAGGCAGTTCCCTTTCAAACGGAACCCCTATTTTTATATAAAAGATGCAGTACAAAAGTGGAAAGTGTACCACCCATTGGCATGGTTTGTACACGTAGTAGTACATTTTTTATGAGAGTGTACTGCAACTAAAAACCTTTAAGATAAACATAGCAATTACATCAAGTATTTCAGATTTAGTTTTAGCACTTTTTTTCTGAGTAGTTAACAAAATTTATTCTACATAATTATTAGCAAGTCAGTTAAAGTCATGTTCAGTTCATTGTTTAAAATATGTTATATATTTATATATACGATCCCAAATCAGAATAAGTTGAGACAGTATGGAAAACAAATAAAAAAAGGAAGTAGTTCCAAATGTGCTTGTGTTTTATTGCAGACAATATGAACACAAAATATTTCATGTTTTGTCTGGCCAACTTTATTTCATTTGTAAATATACATCATTTGCTGTCATTCAGACCTGTGACACATTCCTAAAAAGTTGAAAACAGGAGCAATTTAGGGCTTATAATCAGGTAAATTTGTTCAATAATGATGTGATTTGAAACAGGTGATGTCAACAGGTGGTTTTAATTATGATTTTGTACAAAAGCAGCTTCCAAAAAAGCAAAGATGGGCCGAGGATTACCAGTTTGGCAACAAATATTTAAGAAAATTATTAAAATGTTTAAAAGCAATGTTCCTCAAAGAAAGATTGGAAGTCATTTGGATATTTTATCTTCAGCAGTGCATATCATCATTAAAAGATTCAATGAATCTGGAGGAATTTCATTGCGTTTAGGACAAGAATGCAAGCCTATGCTGAACTACCGTGATCTCCGATCCCTCAGGTGATACTGAATTAAGAATTGTCAATCATCTAGAAGCGATATCACCATATGGGCTCAGGACTGCTTTGGCAAATCTTTGTCCAGTACCACAATACATACTTACAACCACAAATGCCAACTCAAACTGTACTGTGCCAAAAGGAAGCCCTGTGTTAACAATGTCCAGAAGTGCCATCAACTTCTCTGGGCTCTGAAGCATCTGGGATGGACCATCACACAGTGGAAATGTGCTCTGTGGTCAGATGAATCAGTATTTCAGGTATTTTCTTGGGGGAAAAAAGATGCTGTGTGCTCCAAAGAAGAAAAGAATCATCCAGATTTTTATCAGTCCAAAAGCCAAGGTCTGTCATGGTATGGGATTGTGTCAGTGCCTTTGGCAAAAGTAACTTACACGTCTGTGATGGCACCATTAATGCTGAAAAGTACATAGAGATTTTGGAGCACAACATGCTGCCTTCTTTTTTCAGGGATGAACATGAATATTTCAACAAGACAATGCAAAACCCCATTCTGCATACATTACAGTCCTGGCTGCTGAGAAAGAGGATACAGGTACTTGACTGGCCTGTATGCAGTCCTGACCTGTTTCCAATAGAGAATATGTGGTGCATTTAAAAGTGCAAAATGCGTCAATGAAGACCTTGTACTGTTGGCCACCTTAAGACTTGTTTGCTGGAAGAATGGGACAATTTTACACCTGAAACACTTGTGTTGCAAGAACGCTCCGGTTACTAAGGTAACCCTCGTTCCCCGAGGGGGGGAACGGAAATGCTATGTGGAAAAGTTCCACTATGGGGATTTCGTTCAGAAAGCCAATCATCTGAAAGAGTATGTAAACGGGCCAATGAAATGCCGATGAGTTGGCAGCTTCAGCTTGCGCAGCTGATGCTTGTTGCAATCAATTTGGCAATAAAAGCACAGTGATAGCAGAGCTGAGTATCCTTTTGAGCTGAAGAGACTTTCACCCCAACAGCTAAGGGGCATTCATTGTGGCAACGGAACATAGCATTTCCGTTCCCCCCCTCGGGGAACGAGGGTTACCTTAGTAACCGGAGCGTTCCCCTTCGGGAGGGGAACTTCAATGCTATGTGGAAAAATTCCACTATGGGGAAATGTATGGAAAACGCCACAATGAATGGACCTTACCTTGCCCCCGATGAGAGGTTAGCCAGGCTGAGTAGAGCGTGAGCGCACCTGCACCACCGGAGGCGCGGTCTTCCAACGTGTTCCCTGGCCCTTACTTGTCCCACTTCAACAGAAGATTTACGGATTTAGATATATTTTTTCGGGAGTCGCAAGACATCTAGTAATTTCTAGGAATTGATACGACAGTACGTTGGGAAAGCGTGCAGTCCCGATAGGGAGGACGCTGCGGAGGCCACCTGCTGCCCGAGTGGGGAGACTGGTGGCAAGAAAACATAAGGACTAGCCCTGAAAAGGGGAGTACGCATATGAATATAAGATGGTTAGCTGTGAGGGAAGACACGGGTCCTGCCTGAGAAGGGGGACAGCATCGTGGCTAAATATGCATATGGGATCACCAGCGGGGATCGCACATAGCGGGCACCTATACCCAGAACGCGGGCTGACCAGTGGGCAGACCTACAACGTAACGGGCCAGCGTCTGACTCCTCCGCTGAGTCAGATGCTGGGGGCCTCGGAGGAATCTCTGCAGGGCTCACCTAAGCGGGGAACTTTACTGACAGAGTAAAAAAGGCGCACGTACCTCCGTGTTAAGGAGAATGGCGCAGCAAGCGTGTTACAACACCTCACCGAGTGTTTCCCCAATCACCAAAGGTTACCTAATACCCTTGAGGAAACCGGCTCCACTCGCAGATTGTTGAATCTTGCAAATGTGTTAGGTGTCGCCCAGCCCGCAGCTCTACAGATGTCTGTTAGAGAGGCACCGCGTGCACGCGCCCAAGAGGAAGCAATGCTCCGAGTGGAGTGCGCTCGCACCCCTGGGGGACACGGCTCACCCTGGCTTTGGTAAGCGAGGGAGATGGCATCCACTATCCAGTGGGCCAACCTCTGTTTTGATACGGCACTTCCCTTCTGCCGACCACCATAACAGACGAAGAGCTGCTCAGATGATCTAAAGATCTCTGAATGCGTTCCACGTAAATTCACAAAGCGCGAACTGGACACAGCAGATGAAGGGCTGGGTCTGCCTCCTCCGTGGGCAGCGCTTGCAGGCTCACTACCTGATCCTTAAACGGTGTGGTAGGAACCTTGGGCACATAGCCGGGCCGGGGTCTCAGGACAACGTGAGAGTTAGCCGGTCCGAATTCCAGGCACGAGTCACTGACCGAAAATGCCTCCAGGTCCCCGACCCTCTTAATCGATGCCAACGCCACCAGCAGAGCTGTCTTCAGGGACAGAAATCTTAAAGATACTGATTCGAGTGGTTCGAATAGATCTCCGCGCAAGCTCGTGAGAACGAGGGCGAGATCCCAAGAGGGCATGAGAGGGGGCTTGGTGGATTTAATCGCCTAGCACCTCTGAGGAACCGGATGATGAGGTTATGCCTTCCCACGGAGCCGCCATCTATCGCATCATGATGAGCGCAGATAGCGGCCACGTAAACTTTCAGTGTGGAGGGCGACAGCCTGCTCTCCAGCTTCTCCTGAAAAAAAGAAAGCACAACGCTGATCATGGCAGTTTCGGGGGTCTTCTCTGCGAGAGACGCACCACTCAGTGAATAGACTCCACTTCAGGGCATAGGCGCGCCTCGTAGAGGGGGCTCTAGCCTGAGTGATAGTATTAACCACCGAAGCCGGTAGGTTACCTAAGTCTTCCTCGCGTCTAAGGATCACACGTGGAGATTCCAAAGATCTGGGCGAGGGTGCCAGATGGTGCCCTGTCCTGAGAGAGTAGGTCCTCTCTCAAGGGGATCTGCCAGGGGGGGGCCGTCGCGAGGAGGGAGAGTTCTGATATCCAGGTCCGGTTGGGCCAGAGAGGCGCAACTAGCAAGACCTGCTCCTCGTCCTCCCTGACCTTGCACAGTAACTGCGCGAGCAGGCTCACTGGGGGAAACGCATACTTTCGCATGCCCCGAGGCCAGCTGTGGGCCAGTGCATCCGTGCCGAGGGAGCCCTCGGTCAGGGAAAAAAAACAACTGGCAATGAGCGTTCTCGGAGGAAGCAAACAGATCGATCTGGGCCTCCCCGAAGTTCGCCCATATCAGCTGGACCATCTCGGGGTGGAGTCTCCATTCTCCTGGACGTAGAGGCTGCCGTGAGAGCGCATCGGCTGCACGGTTGAGCTCGCCTGGAATGTGAATGGCGCGCAGCGATTTCAGCCGCGGATGACTTCAGAGGAGCATACGGCGGGCGAGCTGAGACATGCGGCGAGAGCGGATACCCCCCATACGGTTGATATACGCTACCGCCGCCGTGCTGTCCGTCCTGACCAGCACGTGTTGGCGCTCCAGCACCGGAGAAAAACGGTGAAGAGCGAGAAACACTGCCAGCAGCTCTAGGCGATTGATGTGCCAATGCAGCTGAATACCTACCCACAGGCCCGCTGCTGCATGCCCGCAACACACGGCCCCCCAGCCCGTGCTGGAGGCATCTGTTGAGACAACAACATGCCTGGACGCCTGTCCCAGAGGCACACCGGCCTGTAGAAACGAGGGGTCGATCCAAGGGCTGAGGGTGCGGCGACACAGCGCAGTGACAGTCACCCGGTGTGTGCCCGCGTGCCATGCGTGTCTGGGGACTCGATCGTGAAGCCAGTGCTGAAGTGGTCTCATATGGAGTAATCCGAGTGGCGTGACAGCGGCTGCGGATGCCATATGCCCCAGGAGCCTCTGAAAAGATTTCAGGGGGACCACTATTTTGCTGTCGAACTCTCTCAGACAGTTCAGCATTAGCCAAGCGCGCTCCCCGGAGAGGCGCGCTGTCATGGTGGCCGAGTCCAGCTCCAACCCGAGAAAAGAGATCCTCTGCACGCGGGCGAGTTTGCTCTTTTCTCGGTTGACCTGAAACCCCAATAGGTCGAGGTGCCGGAGCACCCTGTCCCTGTGCATAATCAACTGCTCCCACGAGTGGGCTAAAATCAGCCAGTCGCGAGAAAATTGAGTATGCGGATGCCGCGAGCCGAAGGGGCGCTAGGGCACCCTCCGCGAGCTTGGTGAAG
>CAIGQQ010024260.1:0-2500 GCA_903798035.1 Danio albolineatus
TGAATTAATGCCGCACGCTGACTGACGTCAATTTGTTCGCTTCCGGGAGAGACGTCCACTGTCCACGCTGGACCAAATGCAAAGACCTCAACGGCGTGACGCAGCCACAAAAATTCGTTTCAAACCGGAAGAACGAATTTGCTCGAAATAACGCAAAAACAACCAATTTTCACTTTTTAGTCAATCATATGTGTTCTAATAGTGTTTATAGCAGCGTGGGACACATATATGACTGTCAACAGCCCAAAAAATGTGTTTTGGTGTTTCATGGCCCTTTAAAGGGACGGCCGGCTATGTGTGTGTCGCATTATACGTTCAATTTGGGCACCCACATCCATTTACATGTGCACAGAATGCATTAAATACAAATGTTGGACATACAGAGGAACGAAATGTCATGTCTCGCCGGACAGTGATGCTATAATTAATCATAAATACAAACACAAGAGCTGTTAAAAAAAAAAAAAACTGTGCATATCTACACATAAGACAGGCTATACAAGTGCTTTTACATGCGACTGAACAATGTTGTGCAGGAGAGGTGTTAAAGGTTGAATATTGTGCAAAAGAGGTGGCACGGTGGCTCAATGCTTAACACTGTCGCCGCACAGCAAGAAGGTCGCTGGTTCGAGTCCCTGTTGAGTCAGTTGGCATTTCTGTGTGGAGTTTGCATGTTGATGTGGGTTTCCTCCACGTGCTCTGGTTTCCTCCACAGTCCAAACTCATGCGCTATAGGGGAATTGATTAACTAAATTGGCTGTAGTATGTGTGTGAATGAGTGTGTAAGGGTGTTTCCCAGTACTTGGTTGTGTCTGTAAGGGCATCAATTGCACTAAACATATACTGGATAAGTTGGTGGCTCATTTTGCTGTGGTGACCTCTGATTTGCCATCGATCAGCGTGTGTCGTCAGCAGTGATTGGCGACTGGTGTGTGTGAAATGACATATTGGGATTCGTAGTTCGTAAAGTTGACACTCAGTATGTAGTTCACCAGCGATCCAGTCCTAGTAGATCGCTGGTGAACTACATACTGTATGTCAACTTTACGAACTACGAATCCCAACATGTCATTTCACACACACCAGTCGCCAATCGTGACACTAACCTTCATGAATAATGTCTTACTAAAAAACTTTAGACACTTACGCAGAAACTTTTAGCGTTAGAAAACACACCCTTCAGTCAAAAGCAAGTGCTGTTCTAAACATACTGCACACTGATGAGGAAAATCCTATATGTTCTAAGAGTTACGGATGAAGATGAGGTTATTTCATTTATTTTCCTTCAGTTTAGTCCCTTTATCCATCAGGAATCGCCACAGCGGAATGAACCGCCAACTATTCCAGCATATGTATTCAATTCACCTATAGCATATGTGTTTGGATTGTGGGGGAAACACACACCAACATGGCGAGAACATGCTCTCCACACAGAAATGCACACTGACCCTGTCGGGACACAACCTTCTTGCTGTGAGGCCACATTGCTAACCACTGAGCCACCATATTGCCCAATGAGGTTGTTTCTTCATGCAAATGGGAGGATTTTACTGCTTTCTTTAGAGGTTTAGTGAAGGCGGCTTATTTATTATTATTTTTTTTACCCGAAGGACAAACTCCATACAGAATTATAGCAGGTTAAAAGCAGAACAGTGTTCGTCTCCTGACATCCTGCACTAATCACAAGCGTTCTGTTCGTGTGTGTCTGAAACATGGATCTCCTCAGGTGTCCTGTTTTTCACAGCTGGCTTATAATCCGTGTTGTTTTTAATGACTGAACTTTACAAACAGCCTGCAAGAGGAAACAGGCAAAACCAACATGTTTACGGGGACGTTTGCTTTGACTCTGGTAAAGCATGAAAGTCACATCTGATGTTCTGCGGCTTCTGAAACTCAGACACTGACGGAAACACACAATTTCTGGAGGAAATATGCAGACAAGACGCTGAGCTCAAAAACAAAACAAAACAAAACAAAAAAAAAAACCTTTCTACTTTTGTCAATTTAAGTTTATCTGTATAGTGCTTTTGACATTAAATGAAGTTTATTTATAAACTTAGTTTCGAGAGGATCACATGCTTATGATTGATCACAGCTGGTGCACTATCCAATGTATGATTCACCATTAAAGGGGAAATGAAGCACTCAGACAAGTTTACATTATTTTGTACATTGGATTCCACTTTAATGAAATTATATTAAACAAACTTGATTAATGTAACCATTTAGCAGAACACAGCATGTTTTACTTTAGATTTCAGACCTAGGGGGCCGCCATCTTGGAATGTTGCTGTGTCTGACGTCACAGGGTTGATTCCGTTCAGATACAGATACAGTGGAAGTAAAGGGCTGAACACAGACGCTGGACAGCCTAATTTAACACAATGCGGGGAGTTGTGGACGTGCAGGTGCAAATACAACAAATACTGTATAAGCATGTGTCTTAAATGTCTTAAGTTGTGTATTTTTCTTTTGTTAATACCTTTCATTTGATGCGCTT
>CAIGQQ010024260.1:7500-16146 GCA_903798035.1 Danio albolineatus
CCCCCAAAATTACCCAAATGCCTCAACCCAACATTTGGGTAGAAAAAATAACCCCAAATTGGGTTGTTTTTAATCCTATTGCTGGGTAAATATAGGACAGAACACATCAGGGGTTAAATTAACCTAAGTAATTGGGTTATTTTTTAACCCCAAAAATGGGTTGTGGTTTTCTACTCAATAATTGGTTATTTTTACTTAAATAACAGGCTCATTTGACTTAATTAATAGGTTATATTATTAAATATAAAGCTAATATTGTATTAGCTTTATTTTTTGTTCCAATACATTTGTTCAGCACATTACACTTTGTAAATACACTTTACCTCAGAGATCATACACAACTACATACAAATTATTAACTGCATTTAAAACAATTCGTTTTATATTTATGGGTTGCCTGTAAACATTTATAATAATAATATATATGTATATGTGGCATCGCAGCCAGCCCCTGCTGGGAGGTGATTTGACCTAAGGAGCTGGGTTGATGTGTCCGTGTGGTGCTAGAGTTGCATTGAATCAAGTCTTAGAAATTATTTCCCAGAAAATAACCCAAGTTTGGGTTACATAGCACTACCCAAAAACTACCCAAGACATTGAAAACCCCCCAAAATTACCCAAATGCCTCAACCCAACATTTGGGTAGAAAAAATAACCCCGGATTTTTTAGTGTGAAGTTGGCTAACGATGGTTTTCAGAAACGCACCCCAGACTGGAGGGTTTCAATACCAGAAGATAGACTTTATTTTAACATAATAAACCTGAGAAAGCACAGAGCAAACCCCAGAGTAAACTGAAGTCTTTGAAGAGTCTCGGTTTTTTTTTTCTTTTCTTTTTTTCTCTCTCTCTGTTCCCGTTTTATGCAGATTTTCTTCTTCCACCTCTAGTTGTAACTAGGGCTGGGCGATTTGGCCTAAAATCAATATTTTGATTAATTGAACATTTTTAACTCTATTACGATTAATGAACGATTATTTTATTTATAATTATTTATTTATTAAATTATTAATTAATTTATTTTTGCCTTCATCGTTCACTGACAAGTTTTGTACAGTAAATCAGCTCACAAGTGAGAGATGTTTGAATGAAGGGTCCATTACTTGATTTTAAAATAATTGAAGTAAACACACACTCTCTAGGAGTTGTTTATTAAACATCAACGCTGAACAACTGAAATTAAAACACTGCCTAAAACCAACTCCACTTTCTTTTATAAAAAAGTGAAATAAACAACTCGCACTTTTGTAAACAAAATAAATATCTTTCGATGTTTTTCAGGAACTTTTCTAAATAAAATTAAATAACTCATTATTTTTAAATAATTATTCTGATGTAATGGAAAATATGCTGTCCCAAGGCATCTCTGGAGCAGCTTCCAATCATCGCCAATATGATGCAGGGTCACGTGACTCCACATGCTGTAGGAAAAGTAATTGAAAAAATTGACCTGGAAAAAAATAGATTGATTATTGGTTCTGAATATTGATTTTAATAAATTTAAATAATTAAACTTTTTGATAAATTGCCCAGCCCTAGTTTTAACTGTGACCATCTTCATAACTTTTCACTTTAATGAAAGATCTAGTACATGTTTAGAGTTCTCGTATATTCTTAGCCCTGCACACTCTGCAGTACAAGCAAATGTCTATATACATTTGTCTCCCCATAGTTGTTCATAACTTGTTCTGAGTATTTACATATATGGTCATACTGGTACATTAATTTGATACACTCACTGGCCACTTTATTAGGTACACCAGTCCAACTGCACGTTAAAGCAAATTTCTAATCAGCATATCCAGCCTGATTTCACGAGAATGTAGGCATTTTACGTTTTGCCAGTTTAGTTGCTAATTCATACGAGTTCAGTTGTACGAAAATGTAGGATTTATAAAAGGAGGCGTGGCACCCAACCCCACCCCTAAACCCAACCGTCATTGGTTGATGAGCAAATTGTACTAATTAGATCGTACGAATTCATATGAATTAGCCACTTAATCAAGTTACGAATTGCCGTGAGATAGCGTTGGTCTATCACGTAGCAGGAGCAGCAGTTCCGGAGAGATATTTACTGAAAATAGACCCATTTTGGATCAAGCAAAATGCCTCTAAATAGTTCTTGAAGAAACACATTTGGCACTGTAAAGGGACAAAATGTCTTGTCACTGTAGTGGTACCTTCATGGATCAGATTTGTACCTTTTGAAGGTACAATAATCTATCTGCAGCTTTTAAAAACCAAAGGTACATTTTGGTTTCCCATGGTACAAATCAATCCCTTAAAGGTACAAACGGCAATGGTACAAATTTGTTCCTTTGTCTTAAAGGTGCAGTGTGTAAGTTTAACACCCAGTGGTTGAACTAGGTATTGCACCCCCGGATCAAAACAAACGGAAGCACAGGTTGCCAGATTGAGAACGAGCGAGTGAGTTAATCTGTGCTCTAAAAAAAAGCAACGACACATGAAAGAAGGAATATTCTCTGTATTAAAAGGTTTTTGTCTTAACCAACACCTCCAATTGATATATTACAAACGGCTTCTATTTCTCACAGCTGAACAACAGAAAACTGACAATGATCCCCTCAGGTACAACTCATGTGCTTTATTCAGTGCTAAAGGCTGACAATATGAGTTTGAATGTCGTTTTGCATGACATTTATTGCCATATACCGAAAGCAGCAGCAGATACTGTAGTTCACCTCAGATCTTGAAATTAAACTTTAGAACTAAACACCTGATTCAGCATGTATATTTAATAATAATAATAAAGAGAGTTAATATATGTATTAATTAGATTATAAACCTTTACCATTTTGTGAGCGAGTGCATATTCTGTGCTTCTGAATGGTTGTATTTTAATTTCTGTTGTGTTTCGTCTGGTGAAAACAGCCAAATTGCTTATCACTGCGTATCTTGTCATAAAGTGTGTTGTTAGGACACACGGTTACAATGTAACCCGCTAACCTAATGTTTAAGTTAGTAATATTTATATTATTTGCTAATTAATAATCTCATGTGGAACTGAATCTGTCTCATTTTGGAGATCATATGATATTGTCCACTGGAGGTCTCATTTCAGTCACGGATGCATGCTTTCAGAGCCTTTTTGAATGAATGAATGAATGAATGAAATACGAGGTTTTCCACCAAGGCAACCTGGAGTACTGAAGTATAATTGTCTAAACTGGCATCGGGCGGGTTAAAAGAACATAAAGACAGCATTCCAGCACGGAAAACACATTTTGAAAGCAGAATATCTGACTTCAGTATTGTTTTTAGATAAACAAGAATGTTCACTGAGCATGTTTCTTAAATATCTGCAAACACATTATGGTATTTTTATGCTTCAAAAACTTACATAAAGCACCTTTAAGGTACAATTTTGTTTCATAAAAAGGTACTGCCCCAGTGACAGTTGTTTGTATCTTCTTTGGTACAACATTTTTTTTCTGAGAATGTATTATATTGGCGAACAAGACAAAAGAACAGATGCGAAATGTTTCATTGTTTATCCTTATATACTTTATCCTTCATAGTCACTTAATTTATTTGGTGTATTTGTTTTATGATATCTAGCCAGCTCTATTAAATAATACCACAATAACATTTCAGATGGACCTTTCCCTAAAAAAACAAGTTGGCAGCAAACTACTGAAGACACGAGCGCTTGAAACGGTTATTTCATACAGCATGTAGAGATTGCGGTCTAATTAGTGGAGCGCGTTGGGAAATGTGAAGGGAGTAATTAGGCTTTGATGCTAAATTGTTGATGCAGCTTTTCCTGAAAATGTGAAGTTTGTTCTCCAGAGATCAGCTCAAACTGACGCGCGGAGGAGAACTACAGCTCCTTCAACTCCTCAGGTAAAATATGAGCAAGTAGAAGTATTAGGTCCTCCTTTTCAATATTGCTTGTGTCAAAATGTACTTGACATGTTATTAACTTGCAGTTAAAGGCCTCCTGTGAGTTAATTTTATTTATTTTTTCTTATTTCCCAAATTATGTTGAACAGATTCAGGAATTTTTCACAGTATTTCCTATAATTTTTTTTTTCTTCTGGAGAAAGTCCTATTATATTTTTTTATTTCGGCTAGAGTAAACGCAGTTTTAAATTTTTAGCACTATTTTAAGGTCAATATTATTATATATAAGGAGTTTTTGTTTTAGATTGTCTACTGAAAACAAACCACTATTATGCAATTAATTACTCTAACTCACCTAATTAACTTAGTTAAGCCTTTAAAAGTCACTCTAAGCTGAATACTAGTATCTTGTAAAATAGTATGTGCTGTCAGCAGGGCTTGGCATAAACTTTTTTTGATCACTAGCCATTGTGGCTAGTAGTTTTCCACCGTTACTAGTCACTTGCCATTTTTACTAGCCACAATATTTTGTTGTTGGGAAAATATATTTTATATGCATAAATTTGACGTTGGCCTGCTAAAATTACTTTAGATTTTGTGTTTTTTTCCACTTGCCTCCTCATTTATTTAATTTTTGTGTGTATGAGCTTACTCAGTGAGCATGAGCTAATGTGTTGTGCTTTCATAAAGTGTCGCATTGCAATTAGTTTTCTTTCACAGGACTTTTCAACACAATAAGGATTTACCAATTTATTTCTCTGGCCACACCAAACTAGTTATTTCCTTGCCACAAACTTTAAATAATGTGTCAAAACAAAGCAGAATACTGCTGTATACATGCACTTTTAATTCAACAAAACAGCTGACATTTACAAATATATATGAAGAGTTTGATTGCAAAACGCGATAAACGCCATTTTTTTTCACATTTCAGAGAACGAAAGCTTCAGAGTCGAGCTAACCTCATGGATTTTGATGACGGATTGGAGCCGGTCATTCCAGCTGCATAATAATAATAATAATAATAATAATAATAATAATAGCTTTATTATTATTATTATTATTATTATTATTATTATTATTATTATTATTATAACAGTGAAATAAGTCATTGAATATGACAGGACGAGGCGAGCTTGTGTCTGCGGACTCGGTGAAACAGAAACTGCGCCGTCGTGGCTCCGCCCGCTCTGATCATACAGGTTTGGTTTTCAGCAGCGGTGTTCAGGAGCCTCCACTCTTTCTGTAACGAGCTACAAGTCGTTTATTTAACTAACCTAATCTTACTTCTCTATATTATAATTAATCACAATTAGTCTGAAGCTGTTTAAGGATGGTTGAAACGATAAACATCCTGCAGTTAGTTTGCTCTGACAGCTCAGCCGGTATGTTGTTATCCGACCTTTTCATTCAGGGACTGAGCTGGATTACTGGCACACGCCATAGTCACATTATGTTTATTGTGGCATTATGTTTTTGAATATTATGAATATTTACGATCTATTGATAAATTATTGTTAATTTTCCCACTGATGATCCAAAATATTTCTTCAAATGCCACAGTGAAGCTGCTTAAAGCCATTGGTGCCCCAGCAAAAAAAAAAAAAAAAAAGAAAAAGTTATGTTATATTGTGTACGTTCTGGCCAAAACTAACTTAGAATCTTATTATTAATAATCAATCTTTGTATATACTGTTCCATATAGTTTTTATTAATTTTAATCAATTTAAGATGTTTATCAATGTTAAGATAAATATTGACTTATTTATGAACTATTTATGGACCAAAAAATCAATAAATATATCCTGGATTTGAAGAATATGTGTCCCTGGCCTTCACTGAGCTCAAGTAATAGTTTAACGTACAGAAATTGTGAATAAACTTGACTGTTGATGTCTTCAATAATAATGTCAAATAACCAACATTTCTCAAAATGGATATCTTGTTTTGCAACGAAACGCTTCATATATTCTCATGCATCTAAAACTGCATAGTGGTCTCTTCTGGCTCAAGATCCCAGATCAGCAGTTAACTCTGCATACAATAACATATTAAAGCAGTATTATTGTAAAGGATGATTATTAAACTATTTCAACAAAAAATAAAAGCAAGCAAAAGAAAGCAGGTGAAAGCATTCCCTGCGCGATAATGAAAGGATGATGCAGCGCACTTGGTTAATGTTAGGCCAATTAATAATCTGTTCAAAGAATGGTTAAAGCGAAAGCGACAACAACTGCTGCTACTTACAGAGAATCTCGAGCCCTTGAAGGACTGTGGGTGCACGAGCATCATGTTAGTTTTGTTTCCAGGCACATTTGCTTCGAGTTTTGAGTAGACTGTTCGGTTGGGGTTGGGGTTAGTGTAAGTTGAACTTGCAAAGTTTCCTATAGTCAGTTAAATGTCAGTATCAACAGATATTAAGCAGACAGTCTACTAATACTCAAATGGACCATCAAAATAAAGTGTTACCAATAGTGTTAATTTAACTCCAGACAGTGAGAATTGTATATTTATCAAGCTAGTGTTAAAAGGAACGCTCACAGAGTTGAATTAACACTTACTAAACCCTTAAATAGTGTTGACTACATTGAAAAGGAGTCACTTAGCACTAACTGAGTAAAACAATCAACCCTAAGGTAGAGTAAATCCCTGAACACTAACAATAGTGTAACTTTGTGTGTATATATACATCAGGATAGTGTTGAAAGTTTTTAATGTGTATAATCACAAGCATTCAATAACTTTCCAAAGTGTTTTGCTTATTTAAATACACAACAAAATGGACATTTTGACATTTTATGTATATTTGTTTATTCTCAAACCCCAAAGTGTCCATTTTCGCTGCTTCTCAGATTGCATGTACCAAGGTTGACTGGGGAAAAGCATCTATTTTTCATCATAAATCTCGTCTGACAGTCATATACCATTACATGAAATGACTGATTTGATTTTTAACTGTACACATAGCATTGGGTGAAGACGCATGGCTTTAACTAAAGGGAATGTGACTTTTCATAATCATTGGAAGCCATAATTTTTTTTTTATATATATATAAATCTCAGGCACAGCTCATCATTATATTTGATTGCAAGCGGGAATCCCTGGTGGTTCAGTTCAGATGTGTATTCTGTATATAGAGATGGTATTTCTCAATACCAGTCCTCGCACTGCACATTTTATATGTTTCTCTTATGTCAGACAGTTATTAAACAATTTATTAGCCCAGAGAAATGTAATTTTTGGGTGAACTATGCCTTTAAAGGACACTTGACCCATGAAATGTTGTGCATAAATGTTCAATTACAGTGGATACACAAAGTACTCAAACCCCATTAAATGTTTCACTCTTTGTTATATTGCACCCATTTGCTGAAATAATTTGTTCATTTTTTTTTCTCTTATGAATGTACACACAGCACCCCATATTGACAAAAAACAGAATTGTGGATAATCTTTGTGCTGTGTAGGATCCCTGTAGCCCTTTAGAAATCTGGAGCACCTTGTCAAACAAATTAAAATGTGCTTTTTTTAGTGGTAGGAGTTTGACAGGCTGCTAGTTAGGTATTAGCATTGCATATGCAGTGGGGAAGGAAAGTATTCGGACCCCCTTAAATTTTTCACTCTTTGTAATATTGCAACCATTTGCTGAAATCATTTAAGTTCATTTTTTTTCCTCTCAATGTACACAAAGCACCCTGTATTGACAGAAAAAACACAGAATTTACATTTTTGCTGATTTATTAAAAACTGAAATATCACATGATCTAAAGCAGTGGTTCTCAAACTGTGGTACGTTTACCACCAGTGGTACGCAGACTTCCTTCTAGTGGTACGCGGAGGAATCTCTGAATAATTAAGATAAAAATATGAACACACTTAACCCTTTGACACATACGATAACACAGATATGATCAGTAAATTGATTTTTATTAGGCTAAACCTTTATTTTAATTTAATTTTTTAATGTTTATTATGTGTTCGGTCGTCTGAAGCTAATTTTCTCCCCATAATTGTAACTGTTGTTGGGGGCGTTTTCCATATTTTTATATTCCAGTGTTGACAGGTATAGTTAACTCAGTTGCTTTTCTGACACATAAAGCCTGCTTTATTGCGCAGTACGCAGATCTAATTTCTGATTTAAATATGTAAATCCAATTCATATATTTAATATACAAGTTTAGATTTCAAATATATATATAAATAAGTCATTTATAAGTGCAATATATATTTTAAAATTAATCAAAAAGAGTTTATATATCAATACAATGACAAATGGCCAATATTTATGAAGTCCAAGGAACATGAATAGGCTACTTTATGAAAATACTTTACATTTAAGTACAGCAGTTTTTCTAAGAACAGGGCCATTTTTATTTAACTTTTAAAAGCACATTTTAGTTTAAATGTCGACGTTTTATTTATTTATTTTTTACCTGTAAGCACAGTAGTGTTAATGTTTGAACCGTTTATAACTGTTAAAGTGTCTGACAGTAATAAGTATTCATACTAATATGAATGAATTTGCCTTGTCTCCTTAATTAGGCCTACAACGCTACTGTATTTCAATACGGATCATTATGGTGGTACTTGAAGAGACAGTATTTTTCTGAGGTGGTACTTGGTGAAAAAAGTTTGAGAACCACTGATCTAAAGTATTCAGACCCTTTGCTGTGACGTTCATATATTTAACTCGGGTGCTGTCCATTTCGTCTGATCATACTTGAGACGGTTCTACACCTTCATTTGAGTCCAGTTGTGTTTGATTATACTGATTGGACTTGAAT
>CAIGQQ010024261.1:0-11365 GCA_903798035.1 Danio albolineatus
AATGTTCTGTGGCGTTTGTGCTCGTCTCCGCTCAGACTGCTCTGCTGGAGAGACACAGGCTATGTCCACACTTGTGTGTTTTTATTTTAAAATGCACATTTTTGCTATGGTTTTGCCACCCTAGGAAAGGCTGCAGATCCATTCTAGTTTGAAAATTACAGTATTACTACAGCAGTGTTCAATTTCACAGAAAATTTCGATTTAGTTTTAGTCATATTTTAGTCTTCTGAATCATTGTAGTTTGAGTCTAGTTTTAGTAAATTTTTTAGTTTTAATTTAGTTAATTAAAAATCTAATTTCATAAGATTTTAGTTGGCTAAATCTACTCTAGCGAGAGCCTTTTCCATTTTAGTTAAGCAAAAGCACACACTCGGGTAAATAAAAAAATAAATAAATAAAAGGACTAAACCAAAAAGAAAATGAATGAATAAATGACAATCTCAAATGAATCTTTACAGTTTTTCTCCATTGGTTTGGCTCATTTCTTGAAACAGAAATTACATTCTCAAAACAACATGGACAAACCTCGAAACCACTTGGCAATTGTTCACAACAGTATAGCATTTCTCATTCATTTCATCAAATTGCAAATGTCTAAGTACATCTTTGCAAATGATTAAGTACAGATAGCCTACGTTTAGCACAATTTCCAAGTGAATAGATCTTGTTGATCTAAACTGATTGGTAATTCTCAGTCGAATGGTTGTTCTCTCCAAAATGTGTCAGCATCATTTCATTGTATCTGTCATTACATGCACAATAGTCTGTTCAACTGTCAAAATTAGTCAAGACCGTAATTCCATGAATACCATACAGTAGGTGAATCCTTGGAACATTTTATTACAATTTATTACAGAAATTGACAGCCAAGGGACAAAGATGTGGCCATAATATTATTGGCCACCAGGCCACAGTGGATGTCTCAGGCCAAAGATGGCGTAATATAACTATGGTGCAATATAACTATGTGTGCTGCCATGTCTGAGAATGGTGTGGCTGCTCACATCCCCAATCCTGGCCTATACAATATACAGAAGCTCCTCATCTTTGTGGACCGCCTTCATTTTGATTTGATCCCTGAAAATGAGAGAGGTCTCGTGGCGCCTCACCTACTACAATATGTGAAGAACAGCAAAGAACTTATCAAACTCCAGCTTTATTTTTAGCACTCTAGTTTTTTGTTTGTGTGTTTATATCACAGTTTATTTTGCTGTATACAGTTTCTTTTTGCTCTAATATTTGGAAGTTACTTTGTGTGTGGTTGATTATTACAGTAGAAAAAGGAGTTACCATTTCCTGCAATGTGTGATGTCAAACCTTGGAGGCTACTCTTACCCTAAAATCCTATTTCTTTTTTTAGTTTCATGTATTCTGTTAGCTGGACAAAAACAGTACAGTAACCATTGTCAATGAAGGACTGGGCTAAGACTGTAAGGTGGACATGAGGGATATTTTAGTTGTCCTTTGCCATAGTGACAAAACATCTAAACATTTTGAATTGCAGTGCTTACACAATGCCAAAGGGACAAAGCATTTTGGGGGCACTGACTGTTTAAATGAGAAGGAAATTTAGTTTTGACACGTGAGTGAACTGTTTTGGGAAAGGAATTTAGTTTTGATGCATGAGTGAACTGTTTTTGGAGAGATGTGAGCTTTTGCAAGTGAGCTATAGTGTTGTGCTAAACTGTTAACACTGTTTTGCCAAATGATCTTAGAATTTTGAGAATGTAATTTCTGCTTGAAGAAATGAGCCAAACCAATGTAGAAAAACTGTAATAAAGCTGTTAAAACGGACAGCATTCAAAGCAACTGCTTTACAATATCATACACCATGTTAGCTGAATTGGTCACATGACTAACATGTGACTAAAAAGCCTTGATTTTTTTACAGTCCGCACTGCAACACAAAAATGGCGTTTTCAAATTTATCCACTTTGGATGGTGTTTACTAAAATACTGAGGTATATAAAGGACTAAGCCGAAGGAATGAATGAATGAATGAATGAATGAATGGACGAAAGAAAGAATGAATGAATGAATGAATGAATGAATGAATGAATGAATGGACGAATGAATGAATGAATGAATGAATGGACGAATAATTGAATGAATGAATGAATGAATGAATGAATGGACGAATGAATGAATGAATGAATGAATGAATGAATGAATGAATGGACGAATAATTGAATGAATGAATGAATGAATGAATGAATGAATGAATGGACGAATGAACGAATGAATGAATGAATGAATGATTGACAATGGCCTCAGTTTAGAAACAAAACAGACTTTTTTTTTTTGATTGATAGGCTCTTTTGGATAAATGTATTTTCTTCCTTGATTCGTCAAGCTTGATCATATTTATCTATTCGTTTTGTCTTGTTTTTTGTGACTGCACCTCAAGTTCTAAGAAACCGAAACTCCAGAAAATGCATCCCTGTATGCTTTTTAAAAATATTTTCAAATCTCACAATGATTTTTTTATTTGAATGTATTGACCATATTCTTCAATGCGGAAGTGAGATCGACTGGTACGATTGTTTTAGAACTTCCGATTTAGTTGCCTATGGGAGAAATTACTAGGAATAATAAACAGCAGAAAATGGTCAAACTACTTGCTCTGCAAACAAGTGATTGCATGAATATACACACAAAATAGAATAATATAAGAAGAAAATATCAGTTTGCAACAAGCTGCAAAACAAGCGGTTTTTAACCTCTAAAAATGAATGGAAGTGGAACCGGAAGTCTCGAGCCAAAAAGATTCAAATGGCTGCGTCCGCTCACACACATGGAGAATAAGGTCAATAGAAAGCCTGCAGTCAAAAATACACATTTAAAACATTGGTCAATGAACAAGCAGCAAGATAAAAGTTGAAGATATGTATATACAATCAACAAATCAAACTAAATATAATGAAAGGAATTCTAATTTGTCTGCTTTATTAATGTATGAACACACTTTCAGCTTTTGT
The DNA here is from genome assembly GCA_903798035.1 of Danio albolineatus. NCBI lineage: Eukaryota > Metazoa > Chordata > Actinopteri > Cypriniformes > Danionidae > Danio > Danio albolineatus. The sequence continues at coordinate 2,979 of CAIGQQ010024261.1, forward strand.
CTAGTTCTCATTTAAATACTGATAAAAATTAAGCAATTAGTTGACAACCTAAACTTGATTTTTATTTTCATTCAGTGCAATTTAATACTGAACACGTTTTTGTATTACAAATAGATTTATAATTTCATCTTTATTTAACAGGCGTATTAAAAGGGTATTATTCTGGGGCTGCCACAGCAAAATGAACTGCCAACTTATCCAGCATATGTTTTACACAGTGGATGCCCTTCCAGCTGCAACCCATCACTGGGAAACATCGATACACACTCATTAACACACATACACTACAGACAATTTAGCTTACCTAATTCACCTACACCACGTCTTTAGACTGTAGGTAAAACCGGAGCATTTGGAGGAAACCCACACAAACACAAGGACCTTCTTGCTGTGAGGCGAAAGTGCTACTCACTGCGCCACCGTGATGCCTTAATATAATTAATTAGTTACTTATATTTTCTGCTTTTATCTTGTTCTGTTCTAAATATACAGACACTGTTTTCTCTCCATGTAACAGCTGTTTATAACAAATATAATTGGTGTTTTATTCAATAATAATATCCATGTCGGCTACATTTGTACAATAAATTTGACTATAATTATCTACTTTTGGCATCTGTTGTGCTGTGTGGATGGAGATCATTTCTGGAAAACGGCAGTATGAAAGAGGATCGTTTAAATTTTAAAACACAGTTTTAAAACAAAAGCGAAAACGTGTAAATGTAGCCTGACAAGCTGTGTTAATTCTCTCACCCATGAACCCCAGAGGATCGCCTCCATTTCTTCTCATTTCCATCTGAATCTGAGTCCCCATTAAAACTGCCCGATTCCCACCACATCTCATCTTATTACCGCCACAGTTTCATTCTTTTTTTCTCCAGATTTCCTTATTGGATACATCTGAGGAAAAGAAAGGTACAAATTGAACAGGAGCTTTGAATAAACGCAGTAATGGATCTCTATAAAAGTACAAAGCTGTGTTCAGATGTGGGTTTATATCTACAATGTAATCACACTTAATGGTTCTCCATCAGATCCAGCAGCCCCCTCATGAAGCAGTGGGGTAAGAACTCAGGTCAGACTCTCTATAAACAGCACTGGACCGTCTGTGTGCTTGCATTGGGATCTGATGATATACTGGATACAAATGCAAAAACACTAAACCAGAGCGCAGATAGAGATATTAAGTAAATATATAATCAATCAATCAATCAATCAATCCATCCATCCATCCATCTATCCATCATCTATCCATCCATCTATCTATCATCCATCCATCCATCCATCTATCCATCATCCATCCATCCATCCATCCATCCATCCATCCATCCATCCATCTATCATCCATCCATTCATCCATTATCTATTCATCCATCATCCATCCATCCATCCATCCATCCATCCATCCATCCATCCATCTATCTATCATCCATCCATCTATGCATCCATCCATCCATCCATCCATCCATCCATCCATCTATCTATCATCCATCCATCCATCTATCTATCATCCATCCATCCATCTATCCATCATCCATCCATCCATCCATCTATCATCCATCCATCCATCCATCCATCACCTATCCATCCATCTATCTATCCACCATCCATCCATCATCTATCCATCAATTTATCCATCTATATATCTATCTATCCATCTATCCATCTATCTATCCATCTATCCATCTATCCATCTATCTATCTATCTATCTATCTATCTATCTATCTATCTATCTATCTATCTATCTATCTATCATCCATCCATCCATCCATCTTTACAAAATACATATTTATAAGAAACTATTTATCAATAAAAAATATACTACTTATATAATAATATAATAATAATAAATATTTACATCTTAATAATTAATAATATTTTTAATTATTTAATCTTAATGATAATGTAAAGGATTTAAAAATTTAGATTTGTGATTTGCATTTTATAAAATAAACGAAAAGGTAATTTAAAACAATTATATTTTACATAATAAAAATAACTAGATAATACATGATTTCTATTTTATTAAACACAATATAACTATTTACAGAAGTAAGATTTTGAAATGATATTTGAAAAAAATTAAATATGTCATTATTATTACATTATTATATGCAATTATAGCAAATAGCACAACAGAACTGCTGACTGCTTGATTCTGATGTGTAAGAAACTACAGTCCCACACACAGGAGCCGTTTAAAGATAATCAAGCGAGCAGTGTCTTTAAACACAACATCTGAACATGTCTTGAGGTATGGTAAATGTAGCATAAGTGGAATAATTGAATTAGGTCAGCTGAATTATTAGTAAATAACGCACACCCGAGGCTTATTGGGAAAACTGGTTTGACTCGTGGCTGCATTACCACCTCTGGCGTGAATTATTTTCTAATAATTCAACTGCTGAAGTCAAAATTATTACCCTCCTGAATTATTAGCCTCCTGTACATGTTTCTCCAGTTTCTGTTTAATGGAAATATTTTTTTCCAACACATTTCTAACCATAATAGTTTATTAAGTCATTTCTAATAACTGATTTATCTTATCTTTCCATGATGACAGAACATAATATTTTATTAGATATCTTTCAAGAGACTAGTATTTAGCATTAGGCAAGCTAGAGTAATTAGGCGAATCATTGTATAACAGTGGTTTGTTCTGTAGACAATCGAAAATAAAAAATATTGCGGTATCACTTTATTTTGATGGTCCCTTTAACGCCTTTTGTTAAGTTTAAGATAAATTGCATCTACGTGGCGACACGGTGGCGTAGTGAGTAACACGTTCACCTCACTGCAAGAAGGTCGCTGGTTCAAGCCTCGGCTGGGTCAGTTGGCATTTTCTGTGTGGAGTTTGCATGTTCTCCCCGTGGTCGCGTGGGTTTCCTCCGGGTGCTCCGGTTTCCCCCACAAGTCCAAAGACATGTGGTATAGGTGAATTTGGTAAGCTAAATTGTCCATAATGTATGTGTGTGAATGAGTGTGTATGGATGTTTCCCAGAGATGGGTTGCAGCTGGAAGGGCATCCGCTGCGTAAAAACAAATGCTGGATAAGTTGTCGGTTCATTCCGCTGTGGCGACCCCGGATTAATAAAGAGACTAAGCCGAAAAAGAAAATGAATGAACGAATGAACGCATCTACGTGCCAACTAATTCTCAATAGATTATAAGTAGACTGTTAGGTTGAGGTTAGGGCTATAGTGTAAATTGACATGTATTTGTAAAGTTTCTTATAGCCAGTTAAATTTCTGTTAAAAGAGCTGTATCAGCAGACATTAAGCAGACCTTTTAGTCAACAAAAGGTGCCATAGAGACCATCGAAATAAAGTGTTACCTATATCGCTTATGGGGGCTAATAATATCGACCTTAAAAAATTAAAACTGCTTTTATTCTAGTAAAAATAAAACAAACAAGACTTTCTCCAGTAGAAATTATAGTTATATATAAAATATTAAAGGAAATACTGTGAAAAATCCCTTTCTCTGCTCATAATTTTGACTTCAACTGTACGTATACACCAGCAGCAACATCACGTAGATACAAATGCATGTAAGCAACAACTAAACCGTACCACAGCAGGATTAAGATTTCCACTTTCAGAACTGCATTTCTGTGACAGCACTCACCATCCTCAAACATTAAGCAAGCACCATCACCCGGAACAGGCCTGCGTGAGGGCCGCAGGGGACAAACGGTGATAAAATCAGACTGGCTGCAGCTCCACAACCCAACACAGAAGAACAGCATTCAGCGATAGTCATCCTGACAGAGCTGCAGCATCCATGCGTTTGCAGCGCCCTCTTTTTTATCACGCTGCAAATCAAATACAGCTTTTAAAGCAGGTGGACACACGCTGACACACACCTTGACATTCAAATTCTCCTCCCATAGGTTTCTATCTCCTGCGTGACGCGGCAGGCGAGCCGGGCCGAGGTTTAACATTTCACAGAAGGTCAGTGAGCATGGTGTGATTTGAAATCCAGCAGCTTTATCTCTATTGTAGAAACCGGCCATCTCGCCATGAATGCCACTGCCCTGCTGCGGCTCTGCTAATACAGCAAAGCATCCAGGCATGAGAGTACGGGCTAATCTAATCCCAATGACAGAGGCGGGAGCTGAGAAAAAAATGTCCGTACGACTCTGAAACACATGTCGCCTTTGGCTTGCTTAGTTGGGGTCGAGAGAATTGACCTAGAGAGAATCACATCCATCAACAACAGGTGCGTTTCCATTACCCTTCAAACTGCGCTAACTAAAATAGTTCCGTTTTGCAAAGACAACCATATAGCGGGAAAAAAAAGTTTGCATACATGAGGTAGTTTTTCAGGCCGTTTTTAAAAAGGAATATTTGATAAGCTGCGATGGAAACCTTTTTTTTTTTTTTTTTTTTTTTTTTGCATTTACAGGTTACAACTATCATTTTGCAATGTGCGCATCACCATTAGTCACATCACAGGATCTCCAATGTTGAGTTGGGATTATATAGGATTATACAGTATATGTTATATTGGGATTATATAGCCACAGTTTAAAATAGAGAATTAGATTTGTGGAGTTCTTGCAGAACTTAACCATAATAGAGTTAAAAGCTCCATTGTGTCAATCAGACACAAGCTATTTCACTGTTTGCAACTTTAATAGAAAATAATTGCAGTGAACGATTTAACCAGTAAAGTCTTGGCAGTGTTCTTCTGTATTTCTGTTGTTTCCATTTTTGTATACCTGACCCTGAAAACCATAAAGAGCTGTTTATTTCACTTTTATATGTGCTCTATTACATGTAGATACACTCTAAAAAAAAAAGGTTCTTCAGTGGTTCTTCAGAAGTTCTTTGCGATATTTGAGGTGCTATTTAGCACTTTTACTGTGTAAAGAACCTTTAAAGCACCATAAAGGTTCTTCAGTGGTTCTTCAGTGGTTCTTTGAGGTGGTCAGGGTGCTATATAGCACTTTTACTGTGTAAAGAACATTTAAAGCACCATAAAGGTTTTTCAGTGGTTCTTTGGGGTGTTTAAAGTACTATATAGCACCAATACTACTGGTAAGCACTTGTTCTTATAGCTAATTCTCATAACTCTTATGCCGGTTTTATTTGCGGAAAGGGTAAAGTAACATGAGCACCTTAAAATATAGGTGTTATATAGCACCATTTGACTAAAGTACTATATAGCACCTATTTTTTTAAGGTGCTGTATAGCACCAAAAAAGGTTCCCCCCTCGTTACGACCAAAGAACCAGTTTTGGTGCTATTTAGCACCATTTTTTTTTAGAGTGTATGCTTGTATTACATTTCACGTATGATAGGTTCCCCTAAAGAATCCTCCCAACCGATCAAAAATGTAATACATTGCTTCTAAACAGAGCTTAAGTGATTTGGTTAAATTTTATATATATCAATATAATATAACAGTATAATATATATAGAGCAATATAGATTGCAAAAATACACAATATCGCAAAGTCTGATTTTTCCAATATCGTGCAGCTCTAAATCATGGCAAATATAAAGTTCACGTGAATCTTCTCTAAAGATATGATTATGTGCTTTTTAGTAAAGTGAGATCCTTTGGTCAGGATGAAGCAAGTGCTACAAGAGGTCTTGTTGACCTACACAATTCAAAAAGAAAAAGAGAAGAAGAAAAAAGATTGAAAGTGGCTTGCCTTGGTTGTGTGGCTTGCCTTTCCATGAATGTAAATTCACTGTAATACAAATGCTGAGCTGCACACAATCAATTTGTGTTGGGACAACATGAAGGAATAAGGTTAACTTATTAGTTTTTACAATGTTAGGTGGATTGAACATGAAACAATTAATTGTACCTAAAAAGAACTCAAGATATGTCTTTCATTCATTTTTCTTCAGTTTGTCCCTTTATTTATCAGGGATCACAGCAGAATGAAACGCCAACTTATGCAGCATATGTTTTACGCAGCGGATGTCCTTTCAAATGCAACCCATCACTGGGAAACACCCATACAGACTCATTGACACACACACACTCATACACTACGACCGATCTAGTTTATTCTATTCACCTACAGTATAGCGCATGTGTTTGGACGGTGGGGGAAACCAGAGCATTTGTATCACGGAGCACCCGGAGAAAACCCACGTCAACACAGGAGAACATGCAAACTCCATATAGAAATGCCAACTGGCCCAGCCGTAACTCGAACCAGCAATTTTCTTGCTGTGAGGCAACGGTGCTAACCACTGAGCCACTGTGCCCCAATTATTTCAGCTTATTTTAAATAAGTAGTTTGCACAAATGTCATTTTTTGAGTGCATTCTTTAAAAAAAATTGCTAATCCATTGGCTGTGATATAAATGTCCTTCAGGTGTCAAATGTCCTTGTGATATAAATGTCCTATTAAAGTCCTTCAGGTGCTCATAGGGTTGGCATCAATATAACCCATATCTACAAGAACTTGAAGATATGATGCCCACCCTCTGAGAACTTCGAGGACAACACAAACGCTTAATATACAAACACACTTCATTGAACATAGACATCACCATTTTGGAAGGACACTGCATACTGCTTAATTGCAGGTTAATGACTGTGTGTTTATATACTGTCCAATCTGTACACAACTCCTTAACTTTTCTAATTTTGACTGCAATGTAGTAATAATGTGTAATTTTTGCGAGGTTGCATTTGGAACAATTAATTATTGTGAAACGTGATATACAAGTATACTTGAAATAAATGTAATTCAATTGCACTAATTTTTGAAAAAGAAAAATGGCTGAAAATATGAGTCAAAAAGCTCATAGTCGCTAAAGCACAAGAGCAAGAGAGCAGACCGTCAACCAGCTTGCACTCGCACGACTGTCAATGTTCAAAATAGCTCAATATTATGCTCTGTGGATATTCTGCTCATGTACACTAACACTTATCTATGCATGAACTGCACAAATGCACATGTTCACCGTAAAAGCAAAGTCCACACAAAAAATGCACCAACAGTATATTTGCTCTTGCAGCTAGCAATAGCACAACTATACTGTCTTGGCAACACTGGTAAAACTCGACTCGTTCACCATCAATAAAATGTGGTCATTTTATTAACTTGTGTTTTTAAAATCAGTGTCATTGAGTTACTGAGTTAAAGTTTAAAAGTCCTAAGTACAAATAAACTTTTTATTATTTCATAAAATCATAAATAATTGTTACAAAGCATTTTCAGTTTAATTTTTCAGCCAAATGTGTCCAGAATCTTTGGTTTAGACCCCTAATTCTTTTTTTCGGTGCATCCCTACTACCTATATCTGTTGCAATGATATATGAAATAATAATAGAAATAGAAATAGACAGGAAATAGAACCATTTCACAATAGTTTTTCATAGACATTCAGAAAATATTCCTATATCTGTAAGGGAAATGCACCTAATGACATTTAAATTAGACTAACATTGAACTGACTAGAGTAAAAGCAGAGTTCTGTGAACTTGAATGTGCCTAATGAACTACACGTGTCTCCTACTGATAAAACTTCCTCCCTGTTTTTCTAATATTGGCTGTTTTCTATGTAAATCTGTTTTGACACGATTTGCACTGTATCAAGAGCTGTAGATATAAAAGTGAGCTGACATGTACAGGCGTATCTGAACAGGACGATGTGTAAGGGTATCCTAGTCACAGCGCTTAACCTGGGGCTGCGGGATGATGGAGTGAGTCCCTGTTGTTGGCAGCACCAGCTCTGGGCCTGTGGTGAAAACCCACGAGATGGGAAATTCAATTTGCCAGTGTATATCGGTGACAAGGGAAACCCAGTTAACAGCTGAGTCCAAGGATGCAGGACCTCAAGGGGGCAGGACACTTAATGAAAATGAAGACGCTGCTCACACCAAACATTCAATTGAGATCAGGGAGACAGAAAAAAATACTAAATAAAAAAAAACTATAAAAAAGACTAAATGTTTTTAATAACCCCTAATGATGCCACTGAAGAAATGATTAAGTACAGTAAGAACTTACACACGGCAAGAGCATAAAAGTTCAGTGTTGTCCAAAAACTACTAAACAACATAATTTCTTTGTCTTAGAACAATTAAAAGAAAACTGCTCCACTTATCTTAAATATTACATATAACTGCTATCAAAGACCTGGTGATGGGTAAAATGAAATGAAATAAAATAAAATAAATAAATAAAAACGTTGACTACTATATATAACTGCTATCAAAGACCTGGTGATGGGTAAAATGAAATAAAATTAAATTAATTAATTAATTTTAAAAAAGTTGAATAATACATATAACTGCTATCAAAGATCTGGCTATGGGTAAAAGAAATGAAACTAAACAAAAAACACAACATAACACAAAACAACACAACACAACACAACATATAAATAAATAAAATAAAAAAGCATAATAA
>CAIGQQ010024263.1:0-14432 GCA_903798035.1 Danio albolineatus
GGGTGACCACATTAATTTCATTCATTAGAGAGGCTCTGTGGCATTTAGAAATCGGACTGCTATTTTGTCTAAGGAGAGGGGTAACTTAGGGTGCTTTCACATCTGCCGTTCGGTTCATTTGGTCCGGACCAAGGGCAACAAATGACACATTGTAGCATTTTTCTGCTGTTTTTGAGTCCTTTTCACAGCACATTGATTGCTTTGGTCCAAACCAGTTAAAAAGAACCAAAATGCAGTCATGTGACAAAATCCATATTACTCATTGGCCAGATGTTACTGAACATATTTCCTAAACTTCTTTTCGATTTGGTCAGAATTAACGTGCGGAGCAATGTGATGTAAACAAACTGGCATAGACAAAATGTCGCTTTTTACTATGGAGGGCCGAATGCGCTGGCTGATTGTATCCCTGGACATAGTATACTATATAGCCTAGTTTGTACACATCACTTTAGACAAACTATACATTTCGAGAATGAAGTGCGGCTGCAACTGGCTAACAATGTTTTAATGCATTGCAAACGGCAAAAGCGTATCGCAAGTCACTTAAGTAGGAGGCGTGAATTAATTTAGCTAAACTGCGACATGGTCATCTTCCGAAAATAACGATCCATCAGGTAATGTTTTCCCTCTATCTCTCTCAGTTTAAAAGTGCTGTCAAAAAATATTTTTCCTCCACACAGCGCATCAGACGACAGCTGGATTAGTATTAAATAACCAAATAAACTACTAGAACAATGTTGTATATGTTGCTAACGTGTGTACTTATAATCAGGAGAAATAGACAATTTTGAAGGGTTAGGAAACACTAAAACAAATTTTTTGAGATGTAATCATATACATGTCCCACATTGCACTATTAACACTATTAGGACACATATTTTACTAAAAAGTGAAAATTGGTTGTTTTTGTATTGTTTAGAGCAATTTCGTTCTTCCAGTTAAAAATACATTTTGAAGCTGCGTCACGGCAATTTATTGCATTGTGTAAATTTCAGCATGGAGATTGGCTGTCTGTATACCAGCCGGTACAAAGTGACGTTATTGAGTTTTCAGCACATCTGTTTATCAATTCATGAGAAAGACTTGGTTTGAACCAATTAGTGCACTCTATTGTGTATGAGATGCAAATTGATTAATATGCCTGATATAACTTTGAAGAAGACTTCATTTACTTATTACAGAGTTCAGAGAGACGCCATGTTGTGTTGTCAACCGTAATTCAAACAAGTAGAAGAAGAATTATTTAGAGACATGGACCATCAATGTCGTTTTATAAATGTGTTGCAACAAAAGTTTTGTTTCCATTTCCCCGCAATGAGAGCACTGCTGTGTGTGAACCCACGTGTGGATTACAGTGGTCTGCTAACATGCAAAAAAATTTTTTTTGAAACATTTGAAATGTTTTAGCCGAGAGCTTATCGAATCTGCAAATAGGGAAATCTGGATTTGCCACTCATCTTCTTTTCCAAAAAAACACAGTTCCAGTTCCTGTTCAGTGTCCTGTCTCTACGGATATTTTTTGTTTATGCTTATTAAGATGGACATACCTTCATACAAGAAGTTTGTTCAGAGGAGAAATGGTTGTGACCAACTGAGCCAGGTTTCTATCAAGGTTTTTGTCTTTCACTTTCGTCAATTGGTTAAGTTTTGTTCCTCGCCACTTTCGCCACTGGTTCACTTGGTTTGGGACTTGTAGAGCTGCGCTCTCGATTCCACCCCTACACACAATCTTAATTCAGCTTTTCTATGATTCAGCCAATTATATTTTCAAGGTCAGGAGAGATGCATAAAGGCAGATGCACAAGTCTTCACACTGTTTTATATACATTGCTTAGCAACATGGACACCTCCAAATGGTGTTAAAAGTGTCACATACTGTATTTATAAAGTATAATTTACCCCAAAATATAATTTGTCTTAATGTAATGATGACGTACTCGTGGCCGCGAATGACATGTGAGCTAACAGATGGCTTGTTCACTACCAAGAAGACATGCGAGTGATGTCTACTTTGATGAAAAGAACCTGCATAGGCTGTGAATAACAGGTAATGAAGTTGTAAATAATGTTCAGTTTGTTGCACAAAGCAATCATTTGGGAGTCGCGCGGGAAGTATGAATGTATGGTTTTGTTTTTTTTGTTTTTGTCAAAGTGACAACCATGCCATGAGCCGCACTCGATAGTGAATCTGAATCTGAAACCACGCACATCATTTAAATTATCATATCATATTTTAGAGTTATGATTACAATAAGCATTTGATTTTTTTTTTCCTTTTATAGCAAACACAGTGTTGTGAATGAAAATAAAAAACGTTTACTGGGTCAGTTTACCTACCTAGCCTTTATAATGTTGAATATAATGCAAGAGTGAATCTGATATTGACAAATGTTTCATTTTACCAATGAAAAAAAAATGGTAATAATGTTGTCAATGACAGATTGCAAGAATTATTAATAGTTGTATTCTGATGTCATCACTTTACTGTATTAAAGTAACAAACAGGACATATTTAAAGTCTATTCAAGTCCACCATTCCATGTTGTGTTCCATGTTGTGTACCATATGTTATGAGTAAGGCCACACGGAATCTGCGCGCGCAGAGTTCCGCAGATTTCCGCAGATTTTTAGCCCATCATTGATTCTGTTTATTTACTTGTGTAAATGTGTGTAAATGTATATTTAATCGGTTTTCAAATTAATTTCAGTAATAATATTGACCATTATGAAAATATTCATGTAATTAATTTACAATACAGTTTGTAAAGTACTATTTTCGGTGTTTTAGTAGATATTTTATATGTGAGACATGCTTTGTATACCAAACAAAAGCAGATCTAATTAGATTCGCATTTTAAACATTAAACAAATATTAAAAAGGTATTACTTTTTGTTTCATATATTAGGTTTTAAGTTATGATACTCCCAAAATCATTCCACATGAATCCGCAGATTTTTTACAAAATAATCCGCAGAAACAGCAAAAAATGTCTGCAGATTCCGTCTGGCCCTATGAGAAATAACAATAGCATACTCATATTAACCTTTATTTTACATCTACAGAATCATGAGAAAATTGTGATCTTGATTTTAAGCAAAAATATATATATATTGATTCTTATTTTAGCCAGAGTTGTGCAGCTCTATCCTGAAGAACCTTTTAATCCTGAAATTTTACTTTGTGTTAATTTCTAGTTCATTTCTTGTCTTTTGTAAAAATGTTTTTCAATCTTAAACTGACAAAGCACCTCATAGTTTTCTGGAGCTCAACCATCCAATTACACAGACTCTCAACACACTCTCAATAGGTTAATTTCTTTATAAAAAAACTTTTTTTTACACTTTAAATGTAACTTGTTTCTTACCAATCATGTTTTCTTTCAGTTTTTATTATTATTATTATTATTATTATTATTATTTAACAGAACATGTGTGACCAGCTATGTTCAGTTGAAGATACCTCTTCTTTACTGGGCAACTTTTTTCCCTTATTACAACTTGGATCTTGCCTTCCAACATTTGGCCTTCATAAATATTACTGTTAATACCTAAACAAACGAAAGAGACCCACCGTCGAACTCATTTCTGAATTTCAGCTTATGATATCTCTTAACCTCATCGTAATTCCCTAAGGGGACAATGAACATTGTAAAATATTAGTATTGATCCTACAACCAATACAAATGTGTAGAACGACCACAAAAGTGATTATTTGAATGATTTGTTACTTCTTAAAGACATAAAATATAAGGAAATAATTTTGGAGGGACTGTGACAATATGTAGTGCCAAAATAGTGACCAAAAATTATATCAGACTAGAGTAAGCGATAAAAAAAAAAAAAAATCTTTTTTTTTTTGGAGCATAACACTTGAACAGAACATACAGGCAAAAAACAAATCCCTCTGTGGACACAATATTACAATACTGGTGCTAGTAGAACATTGTATTTCAAGTGCACTTCAATACCAGTTCAAATGTATACTGCATAATATAAGATTAACTGAGCTGTGGTGTATAAATGGCTTCTGAATTATCTCCCCCTAATTTCTTTATATAAAGTTTACACTAGTGGAGAACTGCAATTGCACCACATGTGGAGCCCTGATGTATCCCATAGTGGTCTCGCTTAAAACCAGCCATAACAAAACCTTAAAAGATTCATTTGCAAGAGTTAAACACCTGAGAGGTATTCAGACAGGCATCTTTCACCAGAACACAAACAAATCCTTATGTTTTTTTTTTTTTAACAGAGTGGAAACTAACAGCACAGCAAAACGCCAGAGCCCACTGATTCATCCCAGTTTTTCCTGCAGGATTAGGCTGTGTGAATTTCATTTTCACAAGAACCCCAAAATTAAGACCATCTGGATTAAGCTCCTAAAGGAGAACATTTCTTGACGGCATGTGTACGCAAGTAAAAAACTCATCCTTGGGTGCAACCAGAGCATAATTCTCGTAAACCGTTACCACCACACCCCCATAAAAACACAGAGGAACCGACTTCATTCGTAAGGTATTTAATACTGTATGTACTTCCCATCAGGCCGGTCAGCCACAGGACTCTCTGAGAAGCATTTGTGTGAGGGCGTGCTGACATCTGGGAACTATCGGGACTGCCAGGCCTGCACACGGGAGGGAGCGAGAGCTGCTGATACACAACCGCGCAGAGACAGAAAGAGTGGGAACGAGGGCGAGACAAAAGAAAAGCCTGACGCAATTAAGTCTACAATATCGACCGGGGAGCTTGGCCTGTCGAGACTCGGGCAGGACTTCATACGGGGTGTCAATAATTCAATAGCGACTGGCAGGAGCTTTGTGTCTCATAGAGAAAATCATCTGTCATTTGGGTTTGTTGGCTTTTTTTGCTAGATGTGTCATGTACGGCAGGAGATAAAATGATGGCAGTGGAAAAGAAAGCAGTGGAAGAATAGTTCTTCTTTCAAAGGCCACGTTCAAGTAGCCTACGCGGTATCAGGATCACATGACAGAAGGGTCAAATCACACAACCTCTGGCCAGGTCCGGCAGAGGCATCTCAGATCTCTGGGAGTCTCCGGAGACGAATGTACCAATCTTCATCTCGGGTTCCAGCTCTTCTCAGAATGAGAGAACTGTCTACCTAAGGACAAATTCAAGGAGAGGCCGTCTTTCCTCATTTGATTCTTAAGAATACAGTCTACAATGGATATGGTGTGCCTATAAGACAGACTTCATAACTGTGAATCACTTTGCTTTTAAATTGGAACCAGGACCTAAATTTATAATAAAAATCGTTCAATTGTGGTATTATTGATGAACAATACGCACTGATAACCGATACTGGGCTCAATACTGCATTCATGTACTTATTTTCTGGCTGAACATCACGACATTGGAAAAAAATCTCACATTGTGACGTTGTTTCTCTGTCATTTATTTTGTTTAGGTTATATTCGAATAGATTATATTGGAAAAAATATGCAATATTGTTGTCAAGCTTAAAATAAACAGGTAAAAAAAAAAAATTCTGACAAAAAAAAAAAAAAAAACTGTGTCAAGGTGCAAACATTTTGTCTTTAAAACACTATGAATGAGTGAAAACCTCAGCAGGTATTCAGACTATGATTGGCTGTCGTCATTATCGTCTCTCATCTTGACTTCAACCACAATTTTGTATTTTCAGCACTAGGTTCACCTTTGGGCTGCTTCAGCCATTCCGCTTGTTAAGTGTGACGCCCTGAAAGCAGCATCCGGGTCCAAGCGCTCTATCGAACTGCGTGGGGAGAGTTAAAAATGGTAAATAAAAACGTTTACAAAGCTATGAAATACTAAGCCTAATTTCAATGGCTTTAAATACCTAGCTAAGTTAATTTTAAAATGCTTTGATGTTTACATTAAACTTATCTTATTTAAATGTCCACCCTAATGTTGTTCCAAACCCATAAGATCTTTGTTTATCTTCAGAACACAAATAAAGATAATTTGGATTTAATCCAAGAGCTGTTTGATCCTCCCATAGATTTACTGGATATGCATTTGATGTATTGGATATGCATTTTTTAATGCCCAGAAACCAAAAACATAGTCTAAATAGGTCCATGTGATATAAGTAGTTTAATCATATAATATGAAGCTGCGAGAATACTTCTGTGCACAAAGTAAACAAAAATAACTTTATTCAACGATTTATCTATGGGTGATCAGAAAGCTCTTGGATTAAATCCAAAATATCTTCATTTGTAGATAATTAATGACAGAATTTCAATTTTTGGGTGAACCAAACCTTTAAGCAGCAGTAAGCCTCACAAATACTAAAAATTGATGGACCCTTTTCACACTTCCGCGTTCGCGAGGCGGAAGTCGTCATAGTAGGGTAAACACAGCCATGGCGGCCGCTGAAGAGTATGCGTTTAACACTACCTCAAAGATTTGCAGACCTTTACATTTGGAGATGTCGACCGGCTTGACCAGATGAATTCATCGACATTTAAGTAAAAGATTGACAAAGGTTACACGTTTTTTTTACGAGGGATATCTGCGCGAATACGTAGGTAAGGCAGTCAAATACGTGATTATTATTGCAAGGGCTATTGGTAAGCGAACTCCTTTGGGGTTTCATGGTACAGTATAGTGTCTGAAGTAGTGGGTATTATGGTAATAGCTAGAGCACGATGTGTGAGGTTGTATAAATGTTCAAAAAGATAATTTTTAAGTTCACAGTTCAGATGTTTTGTTCTTTAGTTTTCTGTTGCAAGCTCCGTTTGTTTTTATTTTTCTTGCTGTCGTTGCAGCACGCTGTTGATTTCAAGTTTTAACTAATTTCTTAGACCTTGAACATTGAGTATTTAACGATGAGGGGATAATTGCTTATCGACAGTCATGTTTTTTTCCCTGTAAATAAACACGTATGCAAAAAAAATGCAGCTTAAGAACAAACATCTGAACTGTGAACTTTCTCTTTTTGAACATTTTTACAGCCTTAATTCTCATCATGCTCTAGCTTTTACCATCATATTCACTACCATTGACACTGCATCATGAAAACCCAAAGGAGTTAGCTTACGAATAGCCCTTGCATTAATAATAACATATTTGACTGCCTTACCTTTGTATTCGTGCAGATATCCCTTGTAAAAGAACTTGTAACTTTTGTCATCTCGAAATGTAAAGGTCTGCAAATATTTGAGTTTTTAATTTGATTTAACCTTCAAATGACAAACAGGCATTTTCAACTTCAATTGTTAAACATATAACATTATATCCAAGCAGCACATAATTAACGAAATAGTACAAAATAATAATAATAATAACAAAAATATACCTTTAATAATACAAAAGAAAATACATTACATGCAGGGGGTCAGTCCATATAAGCTGACAGAAGTTTAGAGAGCTTTGGGGCACCTTTTGTTTTTACCTGTTTTATGGATTTATATAAAATGTTGAAATCATTTGAAGAAACTTGAACAAATCTACATTTGTGAATATAACATTTTGCTACAACCAACATATTATTACACAGAAACTCCATTTCTTTGTTTTTCATAAAAATGCCAAATTTCACAATATGTCAAATGCAGGTATTACATTTTTTTGTCATCAACCACTCATACAATCTGTCCCTAAAGGATTTGACAATAAAAACAACTATAAAAATGTTCCTGAGATTTAATATCTTTTAAAGCAGAAAATGAAAGCATTACTGTCTAAATTAAATCTTATTCTAAGAAACTCATTACACAGATAAATGTCATTAATTGTTTTGAAATGTACTTCTTTCATTTTAGGTAACAAGGGAAATGACAGGTATCTTTCTCTAACATCAAAAGTGTCCGCTTTAGAAAATCTCTCAGATATAACTTTTCTATTATCAGGAAGAGGAAAATATTCTTCTGTCAGTGGTGATGTCAAGACCTTGTTGTTACATTTAATATCCAGAAATGAATAACTATCGATAGACAAATCAACCAGTGTATGTATGACAGAAGAGTATTGCACTATACCTTTAACTAAATTCCTCAAAGCTACATGAATAGCTTTGACAACCAAAGAGAATTCTCTATATGGACAATTAATGTTAAATTTTAATTTAAAATTATCACAACTCTCTGTCGCAAAATCTTTGAGTTAACATTAGTGCGAAACCGCATACGCGCCAGCCGCCGCCATGGCTGTGTTTACCCTACTATGACGACTTCCGCTTCGCGAACGCGGAAGTGTGAAAAGGGTCCATTGACTTAAAACTGCTTGAACTTTATTAAAACTGTTTGCACCAATATATTGTGTTAACTACACTTTGTTCCTTTGTTTATTGGTCTTAGAGATAAGGCTGCTGTAAAAAGTTTCACCAACATCCTGAAAAAAATTAAACCAAAGTTTCTCTGAGATTGTGTTATGTAATCTTGTTAAAATATATTTCTTAAAATAAAAGTATTGAAAAAAGTATTGTTCAGAACCGGTATCGAATTCAGGTATTGGTATAGGTATCGAAAATTTTGGAACGATACCCAGCCCTACTTCAATCAAATGTTTTTTTTATGCGCAAATCCAAAATGCATATAAAAATAGGTGTATGGTAACATAGCTATTGTCATTATCGCCTGATTAAACTGATTTTGCGGAGATTGTCAATGAATTACGACTTTACTACAACTGCTTTAACTGACAAAATGTACAGTAAATAAATAAATCAGCTTAGATTAATCGTCCAACCCTAACTCATGCCTATTAAATTCTCCAATACCACAAAAAAAATTAATAAATAAACACACCACACAGCAAGAAACAGGCAGCAGAATATACAGAGAACCGAATGGAGTTGCCAGAGACTAGGAATGTCTGTAATTGTATATAATTAAAAGAACGTTCGACATAAATTCAATACTCATGCTTGTATAGCTGCTGTGAGTGAGCTGATAAGTGAAGCATGCTGAAAGGATTGAGTGCGCACAGAGAGCATTCACAGATGAAGTGCACATCACTTTCTCACAGACATCAATGGGCAGTTTGTAGTTTGCTTTAATGGTTGTATGGGTGACTAAATTGGAACACGTTGTATGTGAAATATTGCATTAACTATGGAAAGCATCAATGTCTAAGCACATTATGCCACAGAGTTACCATTTTCTGTGTTGTCTGTAGTTTGCTTTCATGTCAATATCAAACAAAGTAAATCAACCAGTGCTATTTGATGGTACGGAGAGAGAGATGCATGATTACTACACCATTAATAATTCATACAAATAAAACAATCAATGCTCGCCATGTGCAAAAACAACATCAAAAATAAATGTCGAGCACAGAACTGAAACTAGTTGAAACCTAAATGTATGCCACATTGGACATGTTCTGCTTGCTTGGTTTTTATTAAAAACATTAGTAAAAGCCAGTGGTGGAAAGAGTAATGAAAAGTCATATTTAAGTAAAAGTACCATTAATTGCCTAAAAATGTAGTGCAAGCAGAGTAAAAGTATCTGTTGCAAATATTACTCAAAGTATGAGTAAAAAGTAGACCTTTCAAAAGTACGCAAGAGCAAGCTGATGTGTTTACATGTAATTCATGGATGTGTGTGTAAACATAACAATCTGTAGTGCATTTAGTTATTTTCCAGCAAGCACACAATGTCATAAGACATAATATTAGAGTCGTGATGTCAAGTGACCAAGATTCAATGTCTAGCCAGCGTTTAAAGCAATGTTTATACTTTTGCGTCGAGTGATCGCCGTGACCCATGGCGCATGCAATGCACATTGACGTGCATTTATACTTCTGCGCGCTGTATGTGCTGCTCTGCAATAACCCTTCTGAAACACTAGCTGGCAGCAGGCGTTTTTGTTTCTCTGTGTCGAGTTTCTTTGCTGGTGTTTTGTTTATTCTGAATGCTAACTTAACGTACAAGTGGCTCAAACTCGCTCATTTTGAGACGGGAACCGGCAGACATGCAACACCTTTAATAATAAAGGTAAACACAAAGCAATAGTTTCCATCTAGAGCTACTTCACAAGACTCAACACTTGTAAACACTCACTTCAAGGGGCTTGCGCGGGCTCTAACCTCCACTAACACTCGTCAGCGCGATTGAGCCCACCAATCACAGAGCTTGCGCTACGCGTTGTTTCGACATGTAAATACATTTATTTGAGAGGTGTGAGTCAACGTCAGCCACGGCGACCACACGCAGGCTGCGCTGGAGCATACGCATGCGCTTGATGCAGAAGTATAAATCAGTCTTTAGAACAACATTATTTTGATGTACAATAATGACATCAAATGATGTTGATATTTGGTTGATTTAAGGAAAATGATCAAAATCCAACACCGAGCCAACATCTTAAACTAACATCATAAACTAACATCATATTGACGTCAAATACTGACATCTATTCATCAGTTAAGGCAACCAAAATGTCTGATAGACATCATAGTGGCAACATCCACACAACATCAAGCTGTAACATCAATAGATGTTCGTTGGTTTTAGGATGGACATTGAGTTCTGATGTCAACATGATTTTCATTTCCAAACAAAATGCAGCGTCCCCATGGTTTTAGGGTATAACGTCAATCTGACGTCATATTGACGTCTTGTGCCTGCTGGGTGTTTCAGGCCATTTCAGTCATCACACAGTAACATCCGTCATCTTCTCATCAGTAAAATGCAACTAAAACAGTCTCTGAGTCAATGCGTGTAAAGATCTTGGACACTTTTGATGCTTCCAAACAGTTTGCTGCAATTATAAAGTGCACATTTCTTGAGGGAGTTCTCTATGATGTGAATTACTGTGACTGCAGGTTAAGGAAAGTAGAGGAGTAAAAGTACCAATACAGTATTAAAATGTACTCAAGGGAAAGTAAAAGTCCACATTTATAAAATTACAATTCCTGAGAATACGGTAGTTTGAGTATTTGTAATTAGTTACTTTACACCACTGGTAAAAACATTCGCTGTTGGGTGATTTTACATAATAATTATTTATTTATTTATTTTTAAATAAATTAAGCAAGCAACAGATTCCCATACAAAATGACTTAAGGAAATCTCTATGAATTAACTGAATCAACGCAACTAAACTTTTCATTTATTTTTGGTTTGTTGACCCAATATTCTTAAGATGAAAATACAACTTTAACGGAATTAAAGTTTTTATATTACCTGAATTAGGGCTGCACGACATAGGAAAAAACTAGCATTGCGATATATATATTTTTTTATTTTGCGATATGAATACAATTTCGCAAGATGACTTAATATCCCTACTTGGAAAGAATTTATAATGTTAGATCAATTGTGATGGATCTGCAGTGGGAGTGCATCTCCATAAAGTCTAATAAACAATATATAAATTTCACACATTTTTCTTTTTCTTTTTTCTATTTACAGTTCATTTCTGTATTTGCATATATTTGTTGTGAGTATTTCCATGCACATGTTTAGTCAGGCATTGATGAATTGATGTTTACTTTTTGCATCTCCATAAAATGTAATAAATAATCTACAAACTTTTTGGGGTCCCTCGACACAGTCTGTGCTTTCTGCAGTGCATTTCTGTATTTGCATGTGTTATGAGTGTTTTCATGCATGACAATCAAGAAAAAAATACAATTGAAATAAAGCATTGTATCATTTACTGAGTCTAACTGTATGCAAGTACAGTAGCTGATAAAAAATAAAAATAATTCAATCAAATCAATCGTTAAAGTCACAAATTGTAGTTTCCTATGCCTAAATGGCATTAAGGTCATTATACAATCACAGGCATCAAAAACACATGCAAAGGATGAATGATAATACGTCCTCAACACAGCATATTCTGCAATGCGTCTATTGCAATGGATCACATTATTGATATCGATGCTAAAACAATATATTGGGCATCCCTAATCTGAATCTAGAAATATACTGGCTAATTTGTGGGAACTAACATAAGCGATTTCCATGTGCGCCATTTTAATAAATATCTGGTAAATGGTTGTTAAATCACATTTGAAAAACAAAATGCAACAAACAAACAAACAAAAAAAGTCAACTTAAAATGTACTGTAAACAATCATCATGTGATATAAAATTCGCTGACCAATTTAAAACAAAAATCCCCAGGAAGCAGAATCTATCTGCTCCTCCTGTACTGTATATAACTGTGTGTGCATTGGCCAATTGTTTTTGGTGCTTGTGTGCCCATGCGCTGTAAAAAATACTAGGTTCACTAA
This sequence comes from Danio albolineatus, assembly GCA_903798035.1. NCBI lineage: Eukaryota > Metazoa > Chordata > Actinopteri > Cypriniformes > Danionidae > Danio > Danio albolineatus. Next base: position 12,191 of record CAIGQQ010024263.1, read on the forward strand.
AGAAAAAGAAAAAGAAAAAAAAGGAAAAACTTTTGCTGCTTGTTCAATTACTTATTAAAAAAAAAGTTGAAACAACACAATTGCAAAGTTACTTTTGAGCCAACCTAATTGTTTATGTTGCATCCACTTAAGTTTGTAAAAATTATGAAGTTAACTTAATTTATTTGTGTTGAGACCATACGAAGGAATTGTATGAATCTCAGCATTTTTACAGTGTTCCACACAACTCAATGATGTTGTCTTAACTAGAGCCCTGCATTTGAGCCTAAACCCGTCGGGGCCCGACTTTTTTTTATGTGCCTAGGGACGGGCTTCGAGCCAAGTTGAAATGATGTGTAGCGCAAGCTCTGTGATTGGTCAGCTTGGTCGCGCTGAAAAGTGTGGGCGGGGGTGAGAGCCACACGAGCCCGATGGAGCGAGTGTTTACAAGTGTCGAGTCCCGTGAAGGAGCTCTAGATGCAAACTGTTTTGGGTTTACCTTGTGATTAAAGTTGTCACAAAATTTAAAAATACAAAAGCTTGTAAAAGTTTTGTACTGCAGTATGTAAAAAAGGGGAACTACCCGAGGGTGACTAAATTATGGCACATGTGAAATATCGCATTAACCATCAATGTCTAAACAAGCTATTGCACATTTTCTTCACATTTTCTGCATTGCCTGGTTTGCCCTTGCAAATGCCTCAGCAATAACTTCCAGCTGTCTTGAATTCTCTGTTAGCTGGCCAACAATAAAACATTCTCTAAGATCAAAGGAATTTGTGGAAATTAATGGCAAGCTGTCTGGTTTATTAACATAGGCAGGTATGGGTCACTTCACGGATAACGTCTGTCAGCCAATAGCTTACAGTCCCCGAAATCATATTTCACTTTAATTAAAAACATAAAGGCCCTCAGACTAAATTTATACGCCTGTGATGGCTAGTTTTTCCATTCTTACTTCCTCCATACAGACATTTCATAAAGCGAATAAACATTCCTTTAATGCCATAGGAGAAGCCTAGACGTTAGCATTAAAGCAAGCTGGCCAAGATGTCAGGTCTACTACATGTTCCACATTCATCACCATGACGACCCAATGATCCAGGTGAAGCGAGGCCTGGCATGAGGACCGATGCGCCTGCCTGCTTGTAGAACTCAAACACTGCATAATGCAAGACAGAAAAGCCACTCAAGTTTCACCTCACAAACAGCACAGAAAACACTGCCAATGAATAGACTTCAGACGAGTGTGAAGATGACCCAAATATCTGAGTGGCGATACATGAACATTAAAATAAAAAAAGTGTTTTTGTGGTCGGTTTAAAGTTGTTTTCTAGAATAAATTCTTAAATATTAAAGTTTGATATGTAGTCACCTTTATTTTAATTAGTAACACTTTACAATAAGATTGTATTAGTTAGGTTAGGCCTAAAGTACATCAAGGAGGTTGTTATCAAAGTATAAAATAGGCATGGGTATAAGATTCTGCCGGTATCTCGGTTCCACGGTATTGTGATTACGGCTCTTAAATATATTCTTTTTAAATGTCTGGGCAAAAAAACTAAAACTTTTTTCCCTTTTGAACACATTATATTTTATTTTGAGGAACATTTAATATATTTTGGTAAACACGTCAGGCTAAATGATTCAAATGAATCATTGACTTCTGCTGTCTTCATTTGTTTTAAAAAGACATATTTCTTTACAATTTAAAACAGCATCTTTGAATATTATACATACCTTAGGAACAGTATTACAGGAAATTTTGGTGATTTTAAAACCTTGACTTTTCCCAATTGCGGTATACCTTGAAAACGGTTATAGTCCCATGCCTAGTATAAAGCTCAACAGGTTTATCGGCAGCCCGACACAAATCAGAGGGCTGTTGTATAAGACTGAAGAACTTTATTATGTGAAAACAACCATCTGGGATGTACTTTAATCCTGCTTATTTCTTCATTACTTGCCACAAATTAGGCACAAAACATTGCTCTGAGCTGTAATCGTTTATTAATTCTTTAATTAAATGCAAAGTTGACAAAAACGAAAACAGCTGATGGAGTATACACTAACCCATTATTCAAGTCACAAGATGGCGCAAATCAGTCAAAACCGGAAAGCTGACGAAAGCAAAACTGGCTTAATAAAGCATAAACAAACCTACATATTAACCATTTGCAAGACAGCGCCAGTCATAAACCATGGTGCAACTTACAACTTATATTATTATAAGCAGATACAGATATAATTATTGAAATTTTTT
>CAIGQQ010024264.1:0-14607 GCA_903798035.1 Danio albolineatus
TATTTTAAATAATATCAAACATGCTTGTCTGACTTAATGTAGCTGGATCTCAACAAAATCAGGTTTCTAGTCATAAATTAAATAGCAAATTCAGATTTGGTATTTAAAAATTAGCATTTTGTGAGTTTCTAATTGCGGTTATTTACCATTCGATTAAAAAAAAAGCTAAATATTTGAATCTGTAATGAATGTTTTCAGTTCAACCTCCGAGTGACATAACATTTTAAAAGTTTCAGTACTTGATCTATTTTTTTAGGTACAGATTTCAACAGTGGCCTAGACAGCTCCAATGCGCTGCAAGTTAAGAAAACACATGCAAATAGAAAAATGAGAACAAATTGAGAAAACAGTTGACAAAACACATGCACACAGCTTCTCATAACACATGCAAATAAAGCAATGCACTTACACTTTCTGGTTTACAGGGATTAACACACACACACACACACACAAAAACATTGTATTCGATTAGCCGATTAGTATCATACGAGAGATGACATATATGTAATAGGGGGTATATGAAGTTTGGTGAAATACCAAAAATTTAAATCCTAACAATAATTTAATCCAAAAATAATTTAAAGAGCCCATATTATGGATTTTTGAAAATGACTTTCCGTGCAGTGTGTAACACAGCTCTAAGTAAAGTGAAATGTCCAGCTAAGGCTTAAATCTGAAAGTGCAAAGTGTTTAAAATGATTGATTCGTCTATAAAAGAGTCGACTCGTTGTTTAAATGAATCATTATTAGTACGATTCTTTAGATGTTTCGGCTTGACGTCAACGCGAAACATAAGCTGTGTTCTTTTCCCTACCTGGAAACTCCTTTTCCTACCTGGAGTGGTTGAGGTTTATTTTTTGTAAAATACCTGAGAATTATATCCAATACGGTGCTGCGTTCGCGTCATTTCTCTTAAGAGAGCTACACCAATCTATACGCTTACAACGCGGGATTTGTTGCACGGTTGTTGCTAAAGGATGGATCAATACCCAGTTTATTTGGACCAGCATATTCTTCCAGTCTTGTTCACTGTAACAAGGTAAATATGGATGTAGTTGTCTGTATTGTGTTTGCTCCGTGCAGCATGTAGCGGTAGCCATTTAGCTTACTGCCGAATGTAACTATTTGTTGGCTTACAATAGTCCATAAAGTGTTAATTATTACTGAATGTTTCTTGTTATGATGAAGAATATAGCAATACGCTGTTGTACAACTGCAGTGATGTTTTTCAATATGTTCTGGCATTGGGCTGCTGACACGTAAAGGTGACGTGGTGACGTGATGTGGTAGCGTCACGGAAAGGAGGTGCTTGGGGAAAAAGACTCGCTCAGATGATTCATATGAGAGTCGATGGGAAAATGAGGTAAAAATAAATAGATATTATAAGACATCGAAAGTGTTTGTTAACCTTGCATACATATCATCCTGTTGTTTGGGACTTCAAAAAGTGAAATTTAACCGTTCTCAACCCAACATATGGGCTCTTTAATTAAAATAATGTAAATACAGTTACTGTATTTAGTGGAACATTGAATAGCAGTTAAGAAAGCATCTGAGCAATTATGCTGATCCGTTAACAGTTTGTTGGCAAAGAAAACCACGAAAGTAATGAGAAAGCATGATTTATGATTAAAAACGTAACACCAAATACAATCGATGCTTTCTTCTCTTAGGTAAATTACCCCCTTCTTGAGTTGTTATTCTGACTATTCATTTTTAACATACTTTTAATACTATTATTTTTCAGACTCATTTAATTTCTTTCCTATTTCTAGGTGTGTTTTTGTGTTTTAAATAATCTTGCTTTATCGAAATGGTTTGCTTGTTTAGTTTTTCAGAGCTAGTTAGAGTGTTTGATGGCGTTAATAGGCGTCCAATGCAAATCCAACAACAAACTTTAGTAGGGCCAGACGGAATCTCCGGACATTTTTTTGCTATTTCTGCGCAGATTTTTGTTAAAAATTTGCAGATTTATGCAGAATGATATTGGGAGTATCATAACTAAAACCTTATATATATGAAATAAAAAGTAATACCTTTTAAACTTTTATTTGATGTTTACAATGTGAAATCCCATTAGATCCACTTTATTTGATAAACAAAGCAAGCTTCATATTAGATATCTACTAAAAGACAGAAAATACTACTTTACAAACTGAATTGTAAATAAATCATTTGAATATTTTTATATTAGTCAATGTTATTACTGAAATTATTAAATTTACTAAATAAATATAAATTTACACATATTTACTCAAGTAAATAAACAGAACCAATGATGGGCTGAAAATCTGCATAATTCTGTGTGCACAAATTCCGTGTGGGCCTAGTCAACAGAATGACATTAGCCTGACATGTTTACTGCTCCAAAATACTTTAAATGTCTCTCAAAATAAAATATAGTGTTTAATGGGGAAAATGGTTTTGTTTTTTAGCCAGGCATTTACAAATAATATATATTCAAGAAGTAAGCACAATACCGTCATACCATGAACGCATAATAATTTAGTCCAAGGTTATCATACCGTCAGAATATTATACCGGCCCATGCCTAATTATGATGTTACTGTTGAATTTCTGCTTGTTTTTAACTAAAAACTAAAATATACAGACAGACCAATAGATAAATATCTTGCTGTATTATTGTTCTAGTGTCATTACCAAAACACCAACAGTATAAGACTATCTTATGATTATTTACAGCAAGCTGAAACAGCAGACTGACATTAAGATTTCATGCCGCAACAATACGTAGTTTAACTTAAATAATGTAAATACAATTGATTCTTCAGCAATGGCTCTGTTTCTATCCCTGTTTCTTTTGCCTGTCTTGTTCATTATAGAGACATTTTTTTATTTGAGAATGTGAAAAAAGCAATGATAAAAATTGGGTGACCATGAAACTAAGGATATGTCCACATGATTAGTAAAGGATGATTTTTTATAAATGAAGCTCGCCCACATTTTAACACTGTGATCCAAGTTAAAGGGCATGCCGAACCAACAGGGGGCTATAAAAGCGTATTATGCTGAGCTCTCACCAAATGCGTAATTAAATATTTGTGCAAGTAAATTGCATAGAAGTCAATGCAAACTTGTGAACAAAGGCAGAATACCGTCCCATGGTGCAGAATGTGTGATGCGTTTGCTGCGATATAATTTGCTTCAATTCCGTATTTGGTGTGAACCCAGCCATGTTGGCCAATCAGAAAGGAGAAAACAGCATGCATGCTGATGTCATGAGGCAAAAACTCCAGTTTAAGTGGACACATGACCGCTGTATCCTAGTGGGAGTTTTCAAAACATCTCGGTTCAGTCACCTGATACTGCGTTTTAGTGCAAACAAACATGTAGAAAAAACTGCAGCTTTGAAAGAACCCAATGTTTGTGTGGACAGGGCCTAAGCTATGAGATCTTGAAATAAAGACGCAGCTTTAGAAAAGGGAGATAAGATTGAGAGAGTTTGATCCGCGCATATAGGAATTATTGTGGACGTTAGCTCACACTACATTTCGCTGAGGTAAGTACACTGCATTAACGGATGGGGCAGAGCGGGCACAGGGGGATTGATGGGCACTAGCTTATGCCAGGCTGTATAGTCATTGCTCTGATCTGTTCTTTTTGGCCGGATATAACAACGACAGCACCCAGACTGCATATCCAAATCTCCTGTGCCTGATTCATCACTGTTTGTTCTGTCTCTTGTACACGGTGCGAATTAAACCCCTAGAGGATCATTCTTTTGCATTGACTTTTGGTGGCTATACTGATAGCCTTTAGCAGGGAGCTGCACCAGGCCACGTCATTCCTGGCAAGGCATCTGTTTTCTGCTCTGGAGGGGGGAACTGTAGTGCCGCAGTGGAATTTTAATACCCTGCAGGCATCAATCAGTCGGTACATTCCACCTGTGTTCACTGTTTTCCCGACTCCCTTCTTGGTCTTGTTACGAATCAGTGCTCGCAAAGGAATGCCATTCGGACTTGACAAAGAACTTATCAGATGCTGACCATAGATATAAATATACACAGTGTGGTCATTTAAACTAAAGTTTGAGAGAGTTTAACTTATGCTAACCCTCGCATTTTTCTTCTGGACGTCCTTGTGATGCATCATCCTCAATGAAAATAACAATGGATATGCAGTGTAAATATAAGGAGGCACATTCAGACATTTATTTGCATATGTGCAGTGGTTATGTCATAAAATCGAATGCTTAGCCTGCATATCTCCCAGCAGCCACTCAAACATAACTTATGACAAAACCTAGGGCAGCTGTATAAATAAAATGGGGCATATACACAAACAAGAGTGCCCATGAAGAAAAAGCAAAAATATATATATATTTAATTAAAAAGAAAAAGGTCAGGGGGTGTAACCATCATATAGAAAGCTTTTAACTAATTTAAATTAGTATTTTTATAATTTTTAAATGTATTATTATAATTTCATTATTTGTTTTTTTACAATTTATTTATTTATTATTAGTTAATTAAAAGATAAAAATATTTTAAATATTTGTGAAATTATATGAATATTATGAAATTATTCATTCTTTTTTAAGTTGTGGTAAGACCACATGACATTATGAGATTTGCTGTTTTACTTATATATTTGTTGTTTGCCTTTTGGACTCTCTTGAAAATTAAACAAACAAACAAATATTTAAATAAACTTGGTCACACTTTATTTTGATGGTCCGTTTGTTGATTTTAAGTTACATTGCATCTATATGCCAACTAAATCTTATTAGATTATAAGTAGACTGTTAGGTTGGGGTTGGGGTTAGGGTTAGTTGACGGACTTGCAAAGTTTCTTATAGTCAGTTAAATGTCTGTTGAATGTCTGTATAAACAAGTGTTAAACAGACAGTCTACTGATCATTAAAATAAAGTGTTACCATAACCTTTATGCAATATTCATGCCTGTTTAATTATGAATTTATTATACATGTATAATAATTAAGACATTAAATGAAAACAAAAGTATTCATATATTCACATTTTGCGTCATTCTAGTTGGCTATAAGCTATGTGGTATACTCACACATATACACACACAAAAAAATTATTATTAAGTCCTATGTAATTATTGATTTATTATTTATGTACATTAATTAAGATTTTAGGAGGTTTAGAAAAATGGAATTCTCTATACTGAAAGCGTCAGTAGGTAGCCTATATATGGTAAACTCGCACAACACAGCCCCTTCAAAATTGAAAATCGATCTATGTGCATGCTGTTGAATTCACATTTATTAATAGGCCTAAATAAATACTATTTATTTACTATGACTAATCTATTAGTCATTCTGAAAGCTCAAACAAAGAAAATGTACAGTAAGTGAAAAAAAGCTTGTTTATTGGCTACTTTCATTTAGATGTGTTTAATCTCCTTTGTTTAGATTTCCAAAATGAATCATCATTCTACTTAACAAGTTTACAATGATAATATTAATACTTTTTTTTCTTATTTTATCTTCATTTACAAGTTGCTGGTTATTTTTCTGTCTGTTTTGCATCCCGTCCACTCCATCCTGTAGTGTTGCAAATGGCTGTTCAGTGGTGTAAAGTAACAAATTACAAATACTCATATTACTGTAACTGAGTAGTTTTTTTCCCAGGAATTGTAATTTACTGAGATTACCAAGTACTTAATAATGTGCACTTTTACTTCCCCTTAAGTACATTTTTTAGTGCTGTATTGCACTCTTTTCCTTCAACTTGCGATCGCTACTTCCTTCTTGTCTATGGGATTGGCTAATTGGAAAAATCTGTCCTGTGATTGCCGTCCAATCAAATTGCACATAGAAAGTAACAACCTCAACACATGGGCACTTTATAAATGCAGCAAAGCATTTGGAAGCCTTAAAGTCCAAGAAGATGTTCAAAATCTTTACATGCATTAACTCAGAGACTGTTTAGACACTGATTTGAAGATGATGTATAAAAACATTGCTAAATGGCCTTAAACTATAACTAAATCCACTACAGAATGTTATGTTACATACGCCTGCATAAATTATATGTAAGTACATCAGCGCAATACTCACTACTCTTGAGTACTTTTAAAAGGCCTACTTTTTACTCATATTTTGAATAATATTTTGTATATCGTAAATATTTTACTCTACTTGCACTACATTTTTGGGCAAATAATGGTAGTTCTTTTTGAGTATGATTTTTCTGATCTCTTTCCACCACTGCTACTGTTACACCTAAAGCACAATTTAGTAATCCCAGCAGTAGTGGTCATTCTGAACTATCACGTACTGTATATGAACCACACTTGAGACAATTGTGGGACACATGAAATGTGGAAACGTGTGTGATCACTGACAGTGCAAGATCATACAACAACAGAAAACAGTCGAATGATCTTTTTTTTTCATAAACCATGTTTCATTTATGTTTCACTTGTGTTCCAAGAGCAATTTTTTATTTGAGGCTAATGTAGGTTTTTCTTGTAAGAGGTAACAACCTCTGTGTTAAATATTTGGCCAGGATTTTAAAGCACTTGTCTTGAAAGAACAGTTTATTTTTTTTTACTTTTATTTTTTGATGATGATGATGGCCCCTTTAAATTCATTCCTCTCACCTGCAGAGCAAGCCTGTCAGAAACCAAGCCAGTGTTAGATCTGCACAAAATAGATACTAGGTACTTTCTGTCTGTTTTCAGTGGGATAACAAAATGAGACAGGTTTTTCTAAAATAAGAGTGCTAACCTTCTTTTTGGTGACATATTAAGTCGACATGAGGTTATATAAGCCAGGACTTCCTCGTTCCTTTTCATTACGCATTCCTTTGTTCACATTTTTCCATCTTTTTACCAAAGCCAGCAGTGTTTTAGGAATTGTTTAAACAAGAAAAGTACTGCCAATGTTGAAGCCTTTCCTTGTCCAAGAAGAAACCCCCCACAGTGGAAATCTCGCCTTCATTCCCCGAGTTAAGATCTGTGATTGATGCAGCTACAGGAGTCTGGATAACTGTCCTTGCTATATTTAGCTTTGAAGCGACTGGGACAGTAATTGAAACAGAGGAGGGATGTTGAACTTTTTTTTACTCTCGATCCAATTTCTGATCACCCTTCAAGGTAAAAGTGTACCTAATGATTAAAATAATGGGCTCTATTTTAAAGGTCTAGGTGTAAAGTCAGGGTGCAAAAGCATTAAGGGTGTGTCCGAATCCACTTTTGCTATTTTAAGGATTGGAAAATACGCTCTGCGATGCGGTGCATGGTCTAACATGGTTGAGCTTATTCTCTTAATGTGTTATAGGTGTGCTTTGAGAATAAATCAGAGTCTCATCTCCCATTGCCTTTAAGAGTCAGTTGCGTCGCTCCATGACGCATTTGCTATTTACATGGCGGACTTTGTAAGTGGAAAAACTGAACACTTCAAAACAGTTAAGAAACAGTTAACCAGCATCTGCAGCAAGAGGATAATGAGCCGCCTCCATTCAGCCTTTAGCCAGTTCTAATTTCTAATAAATAAACAATAATAACGAAGTGTGGTCAGAAAACTTAGTTATATCCAAACACATCCTATGCCACATATGGTCCAAAACCTGACAGGTGGACAAATCTGAGCTTGTTTTTAATAAAACAAATATAAATATGCATATAATAAATAATACTAATGATAATAACAACATTATACAAAAGCAACTTGTCATGAATAAACTGAAAAAAGCCCCTAAGGTGAAGAAGGCATTGAGGCAGGGGTTTTTATATTTATAGAAAGTAATAGTTTTGGTAACATTTTAATCATTTAATTATTTCTCATTTGTAAAGATATTTCTGTATTGCTCTACATCCTGTGTGTTTGAAGGAATGTTAAGGCGAGGCGCACAACTGACGCGCTCTGCTCTGGACTTTAGACCTTCTTTGAGCTGGTCTATTTCGTAAACTATTTTAGTTGCTCAAAATAGCAACACGCCTGCAATGCGCCATAACACACCTCCTTTTTATACCAGAACGCCTATGGGTGCACATATGAGCATAAATGCATTTGCTATTTAAACAGCATGGCGCAAAACATCAAAATGACACTTGCGTCGAGCTAAAACTAGCAAATAATGGCTGCGTTGTGTCTTGTGTCACATTGCGCCAGGTGCATGATAGGGCCCAATGTCTTTAAAATGTGTGACCAGAACATGAACTGGACTTTAAACTAGCTCTTCTTAGCTTCTTAACAGTACTGATAGTCCTCTTTAAATGACATCAAATCAAAATTACATCAAATTGATATCAAGCATGACATATAATAACATCAAAAATGCTATTCGATTTAATGTCAAAACCTTGACGTCTATTTGACATTCACACTTTTGGCCCGTTTCCACTGAGTGGTACAGTACGGTACGGGTCGGTACGGGTCACCTTTATCAGGCTTGCGTTTCCACTGCAAAAGGGTACTCTTTTGGTGGGTGTGGTGTACGACAGAAAGTTTGTCGACGTCATTTTCGCTCAAGGAAATGTCTACAGTAAAGCTTTATTGGTCGTTTACAAATCATACGAGAAGCACTTCTCACAAAACAGATGCTTTATTATACACATAATCACTGGTGTAAAAATGTCATTACTGACTGAACATGACCTGATTATAACTGCAGATCAATGATGAGAAATAGCCTACGGTCCGCGATTATATCAAATAAATAAATAAATGCAGCATATATGAACACATACAGCCCCACACAGTCTCCGATGTTACCAAATTACAGAAAAACTAGACACAGCAGACATGTATGCCTTATTTAGGTTCAAAAACAATACAAAATATAGCCCCGTCTGTGCAAACCTCTCATCTGTATCTTTTATCTTCACCAGTACATGCAGCCTCTTTGTCATTATTCTCTCGTTAGAGAGTAACTCCGTCATTCCGAGTTTATAATAGTCCAGATGAACTTTGTTATTTTAAACATTGACGCGCACGCGATCACAAGAGACAAGTGAAACCTCACGCGCTCGCGCTTATGGGCTCGTAACCCATAACAATCTGCTCTTCTCTCGGCATGGTGGCCGTTCAAGACGACGACAAGGTTTGTTTGAGCTCGGGTCGACCATGGCTCGTTATTATATGCTGATATTGTGTCAGAGCATTGTCTCTCAGCTGTGTATTAAACATGGCGGGTCCTTTGTTTTCATTCTGCTTGTTGCGCAAGCATATGACGTATCTCTGTAAGCCAATGGCGTTCAGCTGCGCGTCTAGCTCCACCTTACGGCACCCTTTCTGGGTTTGGTACCCTTTCGAAAGGGTGACCAAAAAGGGGTACGGTACGGTTCAGTTCGGTACGCTTTTAGACAGTGGAAACGGCCTTAAAAGCGTACCGAACCGTACCGTACCGTACCCCTCAGTGGAAACGGGCCATTAGATGCCATTTTAGCCATGCAATAATAACACTTTAAAAATTATTATAATATAACAAATGATTTATGATTTATCTAAAAGTTGTAATCATTTGAAAGCTTAAAATCCTTATCTCATGCATTCCATGACTAACATTGGCTTCAAAAATTAAATACAGTACAATCTGTCCTTTAATCAACATTTGACAAATCCCAGAAAGCATTTTTTTTTTAATGTGTAATAGATGTCTAAGAGATGTCTTGACTGAATCAAGGCTACATTTGGGCTGTTAGTGAAAATCTAATAGACATCTAAGTATAGGCCAAAACTAGACTAGTCATCAAATAAAAAGAAATGAATGACTGCACATATAAAGTCTATCTAATCTGTCTATCTGACGACTAGTCCAGTCTTTAGACGTCTATTAGATTTTCACTGACAGCCCAAGTTTTGCCTTGTTTAAGCCAAGCTGTCTACATTTAGATGTCTATTAGACGTCTATTAATCAAAAAAATGTTTGTTGTGATTTTTGATACGTCAAATACATATATGAAAATTTTATGTTGTTTTGACATCAAAACCGGCAGCTAGCTCTCTGCAACTCTCACATAGTCGCCCACGGATAGGACCCAGTACCTGTATGGGAGACCACATGGGAAAGCTAAGTTGCTGCCAGAAGTGGTGCTAGTGAGACCAACAGGGGGCTCTCAACCTGCGGTCTGTGTGGGTCCTAACGCCCCAGCATAGTGAAGGGGACTTTAGACTAGTCAGTCTTTCAGATGAGACGTTAAAATGAGGTCCTGACTCTCTGTGGTCGTTAAAAATCCAAGGATGTTCTTCGAAAAAGAGTAGAGGTTTAACCCTGGCATCCTGCCAGATCTGCCCATCGGTCTCTGTCCATCATGGCCTCCTAACATCCCCATATCATAATTGGCTTAATCACTCTGTCTCCTCTCCACCAATGAGCTGCTGTGTGGTGTGCGGTCTGGCTTTAAGTAGTCTTTAAGACTTTAAGTAGTCAATTGACATCAAATCGTTTTGCAATTTGGATGTGTTTTTAATGCTATTTTGACACCAAGGTGACTGCAAAGATATTTAATATTATTCTTAGTCATATTTATGGTGCTGCTTGCTTTTGTTCATGTCCTCCCTTGAAGTCAAAGTCACTCACAGACAGCGAATAAACAAAAAAATGAACTCAACGTACCCAAACTCGTGTGTGGATTTCATAACAAATCCCATTTGCGGTGAGAAAGCACATGAATAATCTAGTTCTGAAAAGTACAGATGATTCATTTAGCCCAGTTTTTGGACCTACAGGGCCTGAGATTAGTTGTCAAGTCCGTCCAGATCTGTTTTCCTTTATGAACGGACTGGAAGCTTCTGTGGGTGTTTTGCGTGGATAACAGGATTTGCTCCTGATGATGGAGGCAGCTTCACAAGAATGGCATCAGTGCTGGCCTGTGATCACAGCGCAGAGTTGGACAGAATGCAGTGCGAATCTCTCCAGCTACTACTGACGGCACTGGTGACATATTTCTGAGAATTCAGTGCCCCAGAAACACATGTACACGTCACAGTATCCCAAATGTATTTCATTTTTTGCCCAAGGGGTCGGCGCTTGGTCGAGTTATGTTAAGAGTCTCCTTCTCTCTAATTTACAACCATATTGGTCATTTGTGGAAGCAGTTTATTATGTTACATAAATTTACATTAGGTTCCTTCTAGCTGGTTTAATAAATAATAACGTGTATTTTTATGAAAATACATTATCAATTGAAACCGCAGTGTGTAGATACTTGGACAATACCTTACCTGCTTTTTTTCTCCTGCTTCCATATTTATATTTATGAATTTGGCAGAGGCTTTACACAATTGACAGATTAATTTTTTGTATTTTTTGATTCACAGGGGGTCATACTGTCAAATTACATTATAACGATTTATGTTCCAACAACTTATGCACTAATTGACAGAAAATTGCATTTTTGGTTATTAGCCAAAATGAAAATACATATACGAGCTAAAAAAAAAGGCTATGCTGCGATGCAGTGCAGAGCAGTGTTCAGTGTGCTGGTTTCACTCTCCCTCTAGTCACTAGCAATGTTTCCTTTTAAAGATGACAAATAGACTTATGAACAAAATTGGAATATTGCATAAAACATTTGCAAATAAGGCGGTTCATTCCACTGTGGAAACCTCTGAAATAAAGAATAAGCCGAAGGAAAATCAATGAATTCATTAATTCAAAACAAAGTTAATATGTCCATTGAATTAGTCACAGACAACAAAATCCTGGTAAACTGGTGTCAAAAATCGAAAAAGAAAAGTTTTAAGCAGTAGGAGAAGCTACAAATTGGAGCAGCTTTCAAATTGGATGTGGAAAGCGATGTGATATGAAACCCATTTATTTCAATGGCTTGTGGTCTACACGGGTGGTTTGCTGCTGCGCCAGCGAAAGAATAAGGCCACTGGAGTCCAACTGATGACTTGCTTGCATGTGCACCACCAACAACAACTCAGCTCAATATTTCACTCTGGATATTTCGCACATGTACCAATTTCTATGAATGAACTCTAAAAGCAATGACCATTCAAATAATGTACTGACCGGACCTTTTTATGTAGTATACCTTTTCCTGCTGCTTGCAATAGCATGACAACTTTGATAAAAAGGACATCTGTCTCTTTAACAGTCAGTAAAATTAAACTGACAATAAAATGGGGTTGTTTTCATAACCACATCTTGATATTAAAAGTTTAGCAAAGTGTCTTTTATTTATAGTTTTAGTAGTTTCAATCATTCATTCATTTATTTTCCTTTGGCTTAGTTCCTTATTTATCAGGGGTCGCCACAACTGATTGAACTGCCAACTATTCCGGCATATTTTGTACCATAATTTACGTGACCAACTAAGTACATTGTTTGAATATACAAAAAATATAGTCAAAAATATTGAGTCAGCAGATTAAAGTCCCATAATGCAATTCGTAGATGTAAATAAACACCCATTACTCATAAAATATTGGTAACTATTAATTAACTGATTTTCCGCAGGGTAGGCCTGAACAAAAATAACACCAGACACAACTGAATATCTAGTATTGTGATACACTTTTGATAACACTTCAAGCTTTTGCGCATAAATTGAATATCAAGTACTAATCAACAGATCTGCAGAATAAACAAATCATCTTCAATATTAGGGCAGCACACGCAAGCGGAGGGTTTTCCACAAAGCCCTGATGAATAGTCTTGGTTGGCAGACATACAAAGAGTTGTCCTGTTTTCCCACCTGTTCTCTCTCGCTCTCTCTCATTCACTGTCTGTGTCTTTTCTGTTTCCATTCACACATGGCACATTTATTTTCATATTCCATCTCTGTCTGTGTTCTCTTAGGCCCCGTATTTGCTCACAGCTATGCTTTTTAGTTTGAAATATACAGTCTCCTGTCAGTCCAGACAGGAGAACGTCAGAAAGAAATGTCACTCTTGGATTATCCTTAGTGTGACTCCACTCGAAGGCAGTGTCATAACTAATTTGACTTTCAGTTGTTTGAGGCTACATCTGATATCCTTGCATAATTCACCCTAACCTCAGTGTATCTCAATGTCATGTTTGTTTTTCTAGTGGTTCATGGTCAGAGAGTTTTCAATGCATTACGCAAGCACATGACAAAGCAACGCAACGGACTATAGTACAATGGAAAAAAAATCATTTCAGAATTTCATATTGTGTCTTAAAGGGAGGGCGCCACGGTGGCCGAGTGGTTAGCACGTTCGCCTCACAGCAAGAAGGTCGCTGGTTCGATCCCCGGCTGGGCCAGTTGGCATTTCTGTGTGGAGTTTGCATGTTCTCCCCGTGGTTGCGTGGGTTTCCTCCGGGTGCTCCGGTTTCCCCCACAGTCCAAAGACATGCGGTACAGGTGAATTGGGTAAGCTAAATTGTCCATAGTGTATGTGTGTGAATGACAATGTGTGGATGTGTTTCCCAGAGATGGGTTGTGGCTGGAGGGCATCCGCTGCGTAAAACAAATGCTGGATAAGTTGGCGGTTCATTCCGCTGTGGCGACCCCGGATTAATAAAGGGACTAAGCCGAAAAGAAAATGAATGAATGAATGAATGTCTTAAAGGGATTGTTCACCAAATAAATAGAAGTTCTGCCAACATTAATCACCTCATGTTAACCCCCTATGAACAAAATGTAATAAAAATAGAAGTGAATCACTGATCACTGAATCAAATTAGACCATTAGTATATTGCATAAAATAACCAAAGAGTTTCTAGAATTTTCCTATTATATCATGGCTTGACTGTAACTGTAGTTGCATTGTGTACTAAGACCGGCAGAAAATGAAAAGCCAGTATAGCTAGGAACTATACACGCATTCTGGCCTAACTAATCAAGGAATTTTGCTGCTGTACTGTGGCTGCAGTAGGAGCAATTTTATTATGCAATGGCTGAAAATCCACTGCATAAGCCATATTGGTATCAGCTGACATACAGGCATTCTGTACTGCAATCATTATCAGGAAAAGGTCTTGATTGTGTTCAAAACAGTTTGGTTCGGCATCAAGTTTACAGGATTTCTTGACTTTATTTGTTTAGCTGATAATAGTGCTGCACAATATTGGAAAAATATTGTGTGATATTTTGTTTTGCTGCGATATATGGCACAAAATGAATATCATTTCAGCAGATGATTTGACCAGCTCTGTTTGGAAAGATTTCATTTATTTAGACTGAAGACTTTTTATATGCAGTCCATTTGGATAAATTATAATAAATTTCAATTAAAAATAAAAATAAATAAATAAACTGTCATTTATGGCTTTCTGGGGAGTCTAAGGCCCGATCCCAATTCTATTTTTTGTACCCTTTGTTAAGATGGGACAATATTTTCTCAAGATACAACTATTTGAAACCGGAGACATGAGCGTATATGCTGTAAAAGCTAAATATTACTTCCAGCTGCAACCCATCTCTGGGAAACATCCATACACACTCATTCACACTTATACACTACGGACAATTTCACCTACCCCATGTCTTTGGACTTGTGGGGGAAACCAGAACACCCGGAAGAAACCCACGCGACCACGGGGAGAACATGCAAACTCCACACAGAAATGCCAACTGACCCAGCCGAGGCTCGAACCAGCGACCTTGTTGCTGTGAGGCAAACTACCCACTACACCACCGTGGCGCCCTAGATGATATATTTGTATTAGAATTTAATTTATCTTCATTGAACTTGA
>CAIGQQ010024265.1:8979-37478 GCA_903798035.1 Danio albolineatus
TAATAATAATAATAATAATAATAATAATAATAATAATAATAATAATAATAATAAACTGGATGTTGCCTATACAAAACAACTTGCAACAACCTGATATGTCAGAAAATATTGCTACTAATACTGTTATTCTTTCCCTGTGATGGGTTGCAGGTAAAAGGGCATCCGCGGCATAAAACACATGCTGGAAAAGTTGGCGGTTCATTCCGCTGTGGTGACCCCAGATTAATAAAGGGACTGAGCCGACAAGAAAATATAATGGATGAATGAATACTGTTTTATCACCCTGCAGCCCAAGACCGGTTACTCACTGAAGCTAAGCAGGGCTGAGCCTGGTCAGTACCTGGATGGGAGACCACAGGGGATAACTAGGTTGCTTTTGGAAGTGGTGCTAGTGAGGTCAGCAGCGGGCGCTCAACCTGCGGTCAGTTCTAATGTCCCAATAAAGTGAAGGGGACACTATACTGTCAGTGGGTGCTGTCTTTCGGATGAGGTCCTGACTCTCTGTGGTCATCAAAAATCCCATGGCACTTCTTGTAAAGAGTGTCCTGGCCAAATTCCCTCTTGTCCCTTACCCATCATGGCCTCCCAAACATCCCCATCCACCGAATTGGCTCTATCGCTGTCTCTCCACCTATAGCTGGTGTGTGGTGAAGCACTGGTGCCGTTGTCCTGTGGCTGCCGTCGCATCATCCAAGTGGATGCTGCACATTGGTGGTGGTGTGGAGAGACCCCTCCTCATGATTATGAAGAGCTTTGGGTGTATGTCACAATAAATGCGCTATATAAATACACATTACATTACATTACATTTTCAATCCTTCATTCAATGCTATATATATTCTGCTGTCAATAACTGCTACAAAAAACTAAATGTAAAACAGCAAGTCTAATATAATAATTATACATTAACTTTATATGAATTATTCAATATTCTAAATTATTAGCCCCCCTGTATATTTATTTCCCCAATTTTTGTTTCACAGAAAGAAGATTTCTAAACATAATAGTTTTAATAACTCATTTCTAACTGATTTCTTTTATCTGTGTCATGATGACAGTACATAATATTTTACTACATATTTTTCTTTATGGCACCACGGTGGCGTAGTGGGTAGCACGATCGCCTCACAGCAAGAAGACCACTGGTTCGAGCCTCGATTTAATTACTTTCTCGTGATGATTATATTCATTTTTTATTTTACCATGTTATATAAAAACATTAACACTTGTTTGATGTCATAGGACACATTTTTACCGGCTGTTTTCCCAATCCGTTTGTAAAAAAAAAAGCTCTGTTTGCACGCTTTGATTAATATCCTTGTATCCAAAAACTTAATAAATAATATTTTAAAATAATAAAAGTATAATAAACTCCATTGTTTATTGTTTTTAGAAAATATCTAAATTCCTTTTTTCAGAAAGGCCTTTGTAAAATTAAAGTTCAAAATGGCTTAAAACGGTTCAATTCATTTATATCGTACTCTATATTCCTTAATCGTTGTTGTGTTCATATGTGTGTACAAATATGTAAACATTATCTCCAAAATAAATGAATAAAGAAACCCAGCCGCTCGAGGCATCGGCGGAGCAGAATCCAGCGCTCTTTTGCCGTTTTGTCTCTTACACACAAATACTGTACAGTACATGCATCTAAACGCGGTATGACAACTGAGGGGAAAAGCAGTTGTTACTTGCGCCACCTGGTGGTTATTGGGTAAAGCACAGAAATGTTTTTTTTTATTTTTTATTAAATGGTTACTTTTGAAACTGCAGTACTCCGCGTGGCTGTGCGTGACAAATTGCAGTACTGCGCGTGAAGAAACGTGCGTTCTCTGTAGCCATATCTGTATGTGGAGTTTGCATGTTCTGCCCGTGGTCGCGTGGGTTTCCTCCGGGTGCTCCGGTTTCCCCCACAAGTGGTGAATTGGGTAAGCTAAATTGTCCATAGTGTATGAGTGTGAATGAGTGTGTATGAATGTTTCCCAGAGATGGGTTGCAGCTGGAAGGGCATCTGCTGCGTAAAACATATGCTGGATAAGTTGGCGATTCATTCCGCTGTGGCAACCTCCAGATTAATAAAAGGACTAAGCTGACAAGAAAATGAATGAATGAATTTTTCTTTTGCTAGTATTCAGCTTAAAGTGCAATTTAAAGGCTTAAGCAGGTCAATTAGGTGAGTTATGGTAATTAGACAAATCATTGTAAAATGATAGTTTGTTCTGTAGACAATAAAAATGCTAATAATATTGACGTTAAAATGGCTTTAAAAAATGAAAACTGCTTTTATTCTAGCCGATATATTATATAAAATACTGTTCAAGATTCATTGCTCTTTTAAACATAATTTGTGAAATATTTGAAAAAAAAAATGACAGGGGGGCTAATAATTATATATATATATATATAAACCCTAATCCTACCTAAACGAAACAAAAGCAAAATAAAAACAGATTCTCTCAGCAAATTAAAAGTGTATATCTGAGTGGTCTAAAAGAAACACGTCCATATCACAGAAGCTTGATAGAACTCTCTCCATCCAGCCAGAGTCCATTGTTTGTTGGATTCCCAAACCTACAACCACAAGTCAGAAGCCTCTTTCTTTGTTTACAGGTAAGTAAACATAGTAAGACAGAGTGAGTACGTGTGCCTCCATATTTCAAATTAACTCTCAGCAATACAGTCTGGTCACAGCAACCCGAAACAGAGGAGGTCTGTCAGAATGCAGAGCGTGTGCTGCCCTCTCCAGCATCCAGACTACTCCTGACGAGCAGCAAAAATCCCTTTTCAACGGTTGCGTTTTTATCTCACGCTCGGCTTCTCCTCTGTCATGATTGATGCAAGATGCTTCCAGCCAAGTACTCATTGTTTTTAGGACCACATACCTGAGTTATGAATGTTGCATAAGTTGTGTGGAAGCTAAATATGAAATTCAAGGAAAGCGAATTTGCCTGCAGAGAGAATGGAGGTTGGACACATGCACATTCAATATTAATCCTCTATTTGTGGGGAAACACAGAGGGATGAGTGCTGGAGAGAATAACAGACGTCTGTGAAAGGACTTATTTAGGTGAGGCACTTCAGTCAAAAAACAGGCTTTTTTATGCACCTGTAAATGTAGAAAATTAAGGGCTTTTTGGCTTTCCATGAAGTGCTTTTTTTTATTTATTTATTTTTTTGCAGTCTAATGTAAGTAAACCACCAAAAACACACTTTTGAGTGTTGATTTTTTGTCAGATCTGTATTTGTTGAATTCAATTACGATAGGATACAAAATTAAAAGCTTTTTTTTAAAGCTCACAGCAATTCATACATTTTTGGTTTATTGTCCAATTTGTGTTAATTTAAACAATCTCATTCCTACATGTTAGCACAATTTGCTCATCCTCCAATGAAGGGTAGTGTTATGGGTGAGGTTTGGGGTACACCTCACTTTAACATTTATGCATTTTCATACTAATGAAATCATCAGAATTAGTAAGAATTAGCCACTTTCCCTGTGAGATCGAGTTGGAATTGATCTAAAAATAAAAATAAAAACTACTTCTGCAGCACTTTCTGTAAGATCCAAACTTTTCTGTTTTATTCACATCTGTACTCAAGGATTTTACAGAAAGATGTGAAGAGTTTTGTTGCAAAACAAGATATATCCATTTTGAGAAATGTTGGTTATTTTACATTATTAATTAAGACATCAACAGTCAAGTTTATTCACAATCTCTATACGTTAAACTATTACTTGAGCTCAGTGAAGGCCAGGGACACAATATTCTTCAAATCCAGGATATTTTTTTTATTTTTTTTATGTCGATAAATAGTTTATAAATAAGTCAAAAAGCATGCCAAAATGCAACATATTTATCTTAACGTTGTCAAACATCTTAAATTGATTTAAAAAAAACAATACATCATAAATATATGGAACAGTATATACAAAGATTGATTATTAATAATAAGATTATCTTCGGTGAGTCTCTTCCCAGGGGATGCTGAGCTCACGGAGCACCCTGAACGTTTTATCGCACTTTGTAAAGAAACTGGTCTAGCGGATTTCGTGTTTTGTGAAAAAAAATACATTTTGTAGTAGGCCTAAAATGTTCAATCTTAAATTGCATCAATGGCTGCAATTCACACATAGATAAGGGAACATCTGAACAGTGCTTTCCAATAATAAAATCCAAATGTCAAAAAATAGTGTTTCGCGTTTTGCAATCAAACTCTTCATGTGTTTACGGTACATAATTTGCCTGTGTACAACACTCATTCATTCATTTTCCATCAGCTTAGTCCCTTATTTACCAGTTTTCGCCACAGTAGAATGAGCTGCCAACTATTCCAGCATATGTTTTATGCAACGAATGCCCTTCCAGCCACAACCCAGCGATAGGAAACGCCCATACACGCTCACATTTTCACACACTTGTACACTACAGTCGATTTTATGACTCAATTCACCTATACTACATGTCTTTGGACTGTGGGGAAAACCGGAGCACCCAGAGGAAGCCCACTTGAACACGGGGAGAACATGCAAACTCCACACAGAAATGCCAACTAGCCCAGCCAGGACTCGAACCAGTAATCTTCCAGCTGTAAGGCAACAGTGCTAACCACTGCGGCACTGTATCGTCTTATCGTGTACTGCACAACTTGACTGTACATAGTATTTTAAAGTGATTTATAAAGAAAAAGAAATTCCCTCAAATCTCCTTTTCAAGTTTTTGTCTCTATTTTAAAAAGGAACAAAAACATTAAGCAATTTTTTTTGTGTTGGAAATGTATGCAAATTAGCATATGTTTGTATTATCAACTGCATGTTTAAACAACATTTCAGAAAACTTGTAATACAAACAAACAAACAAACAAAAAAAAAACGTTGCAGTTGTTAATAAACTCAACTACTGGATGTATAGTATGACGATTTCTTTTACCCTGCAGTTTATCTTGCCCTAAAAGAGCAGATGTGCATCTGTGCCACTATTTCTTTCTTTCACCACAACAATTGTTGGCCAAACATTTCTCTGGGAAAAGCATCAACTAAATTGACAAGCCAAACAAATCCATCTTATTGATGGTGTGTACAGAGGGAATATCTGCTGTGACAGTCCCTCTCGCTGCTGTTTATATGGAGGAGAGATTTATCAATATAACATGCACTGTGCTGTTAGCTGACAAAGTGTGAAAGTCCCTCAGCCCTGAACCGGACGAGCAGGGAGTTCTGGGAGAATGAGGGCGAGGATCTTGGAAAGACTTTTGCTTTCACTGAACTGTAAATGGAGGGAAAGGAGAAACAGAAACTGAGGAGATGAAAAGGTAAAGTGACTTTCAAGAAAACTCAAAGTTGAAAATGACAGGTGAAAATATCATTATCAATGATTCACTTCTCTTTCTCACTTTGTTTAACTTACTGCAGTACAGCAAAACAGGTAAATAAAACAATACGTGCTAGACCATGCAAGAATATGGAATATTACTACTATTATTACATTTCTAAGCATGTCGAAACTAAAATAAAAATGCATTGTTCTGTTAAATTTAAAGTAAAAAAAAAAAAAGAGTGACTACTTAAAGGGCCATGAAACACCAAAACACATTTTTTGAGCTGTTGATAGTCATATATGTGTCCCACGCTGCTATAAACACTATTAGGACACATATAATTGACTAAAAAGTAAAAATTGGTTGTTTTTGCGTTATTTTCGAGCAAATTCATTCTTCCGGTTTGAAACAAATTTTTGAGGCTGCGTCACGCTGATGAGATCCTTGCATGTACTCCAGTGTGGAGAGTGGACGTCTGTCCCGGCGAGTACATCCTGACGTCTCTGAGCGTGCGGCATTAAGTCATGACAAGGACGTTGTTCAAACCAATCAGCGTGCACTATTTCATTAATATGCACGATAGCTGTTACAGTGTTTAGATGGCAGAGCGACGCCAGGTTGACAAAACAAGTGGAAGAATAAGGACTGTTTGGAGACGCAGGTCTTCAGTGTTGTGTTTATAAATGTGCTTCAACAAAGGTTTTACTTTTATTTCCCGGCTATGAGAGCGCAGTTGGACTCACGGTGGATTAAAGCGCACGTGACGCGCGACCGAAATGCGTTTGTAAGAAACTGTTTTACCCGAGAGCTTTTTGCATCTGGAAATGGTAAAATCTGGATTTGCCGCTCGTCTCCTTTTAAAAAATACATGGCTCCAGTTGGTGCCTCTCCGTCATTATTCTCTCGTTAGAGAGTAATTCCGTCATTCCGAGTTTATAATAGTCCAGGTTAAGAAGTTTGTTATTTCAAATACTGACACGCACGCAAGCGCAAGAGACAAGCGAAACCACTCGCGTTGAGATGGGCTCATAACCCATAAGAATCTGCTCTTCTTCTTGGCTTTGTGGCTGTTCAAAACGACGACAAGGTTTGTTTGAGCTCGGGTCGACCATGGCTCGTTATTATATGTTTATATTATTTCGGTGTATTGTCTCTCAGCTGTGAGACAATACGCAGGGTACATGGCGGGTCTTTTGTTTTCATTCTGGCTTGTTGCGCGAGCAAATGACGTATCTCTGTAAACCAATAGCGTTCTGCTGTGCGTCTAGTTCCGCCTTTTGGTCACTCTTTGGTGCCCTTGGGACCCTTTGCAAAGGGTGACCAAAAAGTGGTACGGTACAGTTCGGTACGCTTTTAGACATTGGAAACGGCCTTAAAAGCGTACCGGACTGAACCGTATCGTACCACTCAGTGGAAACGGGCCATAAATATTTAAGTGTATCAAAAAATACACTACTTCTGCTCCTACATTCCCTTTCTAACACATTAAACTAATGAGAAAAAAAATCTGTAGTCACAGTGAAGTAATGAAATAAAAATGTTTGGAAAACAAAGACAAAAGCAGTGCTATTAACTTTTTAAAATCCATCAGCAAATTGTTACTGTAACTTAAAATCCGTCAAATTCAATCACTGTATTAAATGAAGTCTTACAGGCAAAAAAAACCTCTTCAAAAATCAGCCTGTTCAAATCTTAACTTCGAAGTGCATCTACTGTAGTGTTCTTGAGAGAACCGCTGCTAACCGCTACAGTATACAGTATGCGGACACCAAAGAGAGAACGAGAGAGAAAAAAGCATGCTATGACCCATTAAAGACAACATGACAGAGCATGTCAGGACGTCGCTCAGCACCTCAGCTGAGTGAAATTCAGCAGCTTCATGAGTGGAGGACTCAACTTCACTGGTTGCTTAATGGAGGTGAACAGAAGTCATGAGGGACACTCTCAGTCCCTTACACTACTGTACTGCATGTGAGCATCAGAGATTACTGTAGGCTTTACCCTCTCCGCAGGTTATGTATGCACGACAATGATGTAGCCAAACATTGTAGGTTTTCCTATGCTGTTACACATATCGGCAAAAGCATCCAAAAACCCTGTATTATGAATGCCAGGCCAGTTTTTGGCGCTGACAAATTGTTAGTAAACAGGACCTGTAGGGAAGTGATGATGTGCCATTGGCAGCTCTACGCTTGTGTTTTGCGCATAAGTTTAACTCACATTTTTGGAAACATAGCCATTGTTGTGTATGTTTTTTTATGTCTGTGACATTATCTTTTTCAAGCATTTTGTTTTCTAGTGTTTACACAAACACAACAAATGCATTTTCAGACCCAAAAACATTATTGTCATGTAAACAAACAGTCAAAATGTTGTGTAAATGACGCCTCGGGTTGCTTGTGTGGAGTCTGCGGAGTACTTAGAAGAGTAAAATAGTGTGAGTGTATTAGCAGGCACATTCCTGATATTCAATAACTTTCTTACATTAATAAAATAAAATTCTTAAAGTTACAGAAGGCAATTTCTAGACAAGCAATCTGCAAAATTAAGTCTGAAGTTAGGCATCAGAGTTTCAACGTCTAACTGCTCTATCAGATGGCAAAAGAAAACAACAAAATTGTATTAACATACACCGAGGGGGTCAGGGTTCTGCCACTCTGGTCTTGTAAATTCTAGTTTTGGTGGCAGATCCAGACACTAGTTCTGTCTTGTCCTGTATGTTGTGCTCGGCTTGAGTTTTCTTGGGTGGGGCACTCCTTTTCTTTAATTGTGTCTCTGTATGGGTGCAGTACGGTGGGCGGGAAGTGCAAATCAACATTACAAAGTGTGAAACACTTTTACGAATCTCGAGACAAATTTACATTTTGGTAAACATTTTTACCCATCATAAGACACAATTACATAGGAAAAACGATTTTACCAAGGACAAAACAAGTTTACATTTTAGAAAACAAATTAACAAGACGCAAAACACTTTCACCAGTCCCGAAACAAATTTACAAAGACAGATTCTTTACTGAAAGGGAATGTACCAAACACCGGAAGTGACGTGACGAAAGGGGTGTTGTTGTTGTCGTCGCTGGTGGTGAGCGCGGTAAATTCGTGTTGTGGAGTAAATGGCGTATAAAAAGTTCATGCTGACTGAACATGGACTGCGGCCGAGGGATATTTTGTGGCAAACACATGAGCAGCTTGACGCGGTTTTGCTTTACGTGTGGTCGAGGTTTGGAGTTTCTAAAAGACGCGGACCAGACGTAAAGACCAGACATACTGCATCAATGTGTTAACGAGAGCCACTCGTACGCTGTAATCGTGGACATGATGTCAAGTCTACACGGTGTAAACATCTGCTTGAGGACTCTTAAAAGTAAACTGAATGAAGCTGGTGTTACGGTTTAACTGGTGACCGTCGTAACTGGTGTCCCTTTCCAGATGAAAGCTATTCAGTTTTGCAGATTCGTCACTTTTTCACAGCAACAAAACATGCCCACAAAATGTAAATTTGTCTCAAGCTTCGTAAAACTGTTTCACACTTTGTAATGTTGTTTTGCACTTCCCTGCCACTGTTGTGCGGTCATGAGCATGCTTAGGCCATGCGCACTCCTGCTTGATAAGAGCACGCGAGGTCTGGTCGTGCTTGGGATGCGCGCCCTTGTACTCGTGTTTGTGTTTGTTCTGTCGCGCTGTTTCTGTCTGTTCTGCATCGCGCTGTTTCATTCTCAGCGTCTCAGTCTGGTTGGTTTTGTTTTCGGTTGGCAATGAGATGCATGTTGCATATGTGTGAGCGCACGGAATGATGTTTTCATTTATCGTGTCTTGCATCTGTTTATGTTTTCTAAGCACGTGGCTTTGTGTTTACATTGTGCTTCCGAATTGTGCTTTAGTGTTGTCTTGTAAAAACGTGGTTAATGAGTTCTCCCACTGGCTGAGTGTTCTTGTCCTGTTTTATGTGAGCACATGGCTTGTGTTGTTTTTGTGTCATGTGCTCTCCCGTCTATTGTCTAGTCCCACCCTCCTTGTTAACCTATTATTAGTTTATCATGTTCACCTGTTTGTTTGTGAATTGTTTTTGTTTATGTTCGCCTCATGGGGCGCCACGGTGGCATAGTGAATAGCACATTCGCCTCACAGCAAGAAGGTCGCTGGTTTGAGCCTCGGCTTTGTCAGTTGGCATAGAGTTTGCATGTTCTCCTCGTGGTTGTGTGGGTTTCCTCCGGGTGCTCCGGTTTCCCCCACAAGTCCAAAGACATGTGGTATAGGTGAATTTGGTAAGCTAAATCGTCCGTAGTATATGAGTGTGAATGATTGTGTATGGATGTTTCCCAGAGATGGGTTGCAGCTGGAAGGGCATCTGCTGCAAAAAACAAATGCTGGATAAGTTGGCGGTTCATTCCGCTGTGGCGACCCCAGATTAATAAAGGGACTAAGTCGAAAATAAAACGAATGAATGAATGTTCGCCTCATGTCTGCAGTCCTGTGCCAGTATATTGTCATCCTGTCTTGTGTCCAGTCCTGCCTTGCCAGCCCATTTTTGATAATGTTTTTTTCCACTATAGGGTAATTTCTGTTTGTTTATTTTGTATATTAAAATACATATAATTCCTTGCATTTTGGACTCCTTGCCTCTTCCCTTTACATGAAGGTGACAGAATGTGTGCAGTAATACTACTGAAAATCATGATCATAACGTTAAAATCCATGCCTAATCAGACAGTGATTCATCTTTCTGTTAAAATATTGCAGTCAGGGATGCAGAAAGTGAACACTGTTTAGACAAATTACACAACAACAAACTTATAGTGTTGCTGGAAACTGAAAATTCACCTACCCTAAATAATAATAACCCTAATTAACACCATCATCCCAAAACTTCTCCTGCCCAAATTAACTCTGCTCTCCGTGCCCACCTCTGTCTGTCAGTGGATCAACAGCTTTCTAACGGACAGGCAGCAACTGGTCAAGCTGGGCAAATCCTCATCCAGGACCCGCACAATCAGCACTGGCGCCCCCCAGGGGTGTGTCCTCTCCCCTCTGCTCTTCTCTCTGTACACGAATGACTGCACCTCAAAGGACCCCTCTGTCAAGCTCCTAAAGTTTGCAGACGACACCACGCTTATCGGCCTCATTCAGGACGGTGACGAGTCTGCTTACAGACAGGAGGTTCAGGAGCTGGCTCTCTGGTGCAGTCACAACAACCTCGAGCTGAACACGCTCAAAACAGTGGAGATGATAGTGGACTTCAGGAGAAACCCCCCTGCTCTCCCCCCACTGAGCATCATGGACAGCACTGTGGCTGCAGTGGAGTCATTCAGGTTCCTGGGCACCACCATCTCTCAGGACCTGAAGTGGGACACTCACATTGACTCCATTGTCAAAAAAGCTCAACAAAGGCTGTACTTTCTTCGTCAGCTGAGGAAGTTCAACCTGCCACAGGAGCTTCTGAAACAGTTCTACACCTCCATCATTGAATCAGTCATCTGCACTTCAATAACTGTCTGGTTTAGCTCAGCTACCAAATCTGACCTCAGAAGACTACGTCGAATAGTTCGGACTGCTGAGCGAATCATTGGTACAACCCTCCCTACTCTCCAAGAACTGTACTTATCCAGAGCGAGCAGAAGGGCGGCCAAAATCACTCTGGACCCCTCACACCCAGCACACTGCCTCTTTGAACTGTTACCTTCTGGTCGACGCTACAGAGCACTGCGCACCAGAACAGCCCGACACAGAAACAGTTTCTTCCCTCAGGCGATCCATCTCATGAACACTTGATGATAATAATCGTGGAACCAACATCACTACTGCTGTACACTCTTACACACACATACACTTATTTAACAACACACTTTACATGCCATTTGCACATAACAAATACACTTGTTACACACACATACACTTATTTAACAACACACTTTACATGCCAATTTGCACATAACAGCTGCACATATAATGTTGTATATAGTAATACACTGTACATACACTTGTCCATTTGTATATTTGCATTTAACACTTACTTCTATTTTTTTGAATATATTTATTTTCTGTTTTTTGTCCTGTCTCTGTAATTCTGTTGCACTGTGGAAGCTCTGTCACGAAAACAAATTCCTCGTATGTGTGAACATACCTGGCAATAAAGCTCTTTCTGATAAAGCTCTTTCTGATTCTAAACTCCTCATCTACTATTTTAATACATATTTTAATACATATACTGTGATTTAAAGCAAGATTATTCAAACAATTACTTAACTTGTTTTCAGCATGCACTATATCCCTTTACTCTTTTCTTCACATAGAAAACGTGTAAGTAAACTAAAGGGATTTGTGTATATTCCTCATCACACAGAAATGTATTCAGACTACAATCAGTTTAAAGGGGAATTAAGGCCACAAAGACATGATTCTTGATCTTGTGAATCTTATTAAAACAAACAAGCTCATGTAAATTGCATCAGGCCTGTTTTAGTGCAGTACCAGAGTGTGTATAATGCATGAACTCATGGATAATACACATCACTTTCGGCACACTACGCTAATAGTGCACAAACGACAGATGCAATTAATTTAGAAGAAACGAAAACAGCTGCAACCAAAATTAGAAATATTTAGGCATTTTTGGGTCAGTTTGTTTGACAAGTGTTTCACTTTTTTATGTGCTGAAGAAAGCGGTGACAACACTTGTCATAATGCAAGTAAACGAAACGGGATGTGAAAAAAGAATGATCTAAATAAGCTGTCATAAAAAAATCAGTGGGAATCAGTGGGAGCTAAAAACGTTACAGGAGTAGCTTTGTCCCATCATCGGTTGTTGCTTTGAATAAATTGTAATATTTTAAGGTACTTTTGTATGTGTATATGTGCGTATATAGGTGTATGTGATGTAATGAATTGTTTGTATCAAACGCCAAACTTTGATGCAAAAAGAATCTACCTACAGGTATAAATAAAGTCAACAACAACAACAACAATACTGATGGTTTGCTTAAACAAACAGTCCACCTTTTTTTTACCTGAAAATAGACTCCAACTCCCCTATAGTTTAACCATTTTTAACCAATTCAGCCAATCTTTAGCTTAGCTTAGCATAGATTATTGAATTGCATTAGATCATTAGCATGTCACTCAAAATTTACCAAAAAATTTTGATCTTTTTTCTATTTAGCGCTTGTCTCTTCTATAATGTAGGCTACCAAGACAGACTGAAAAGTTATGACTAGAAACTACACTATATTATGCACTGAAAGTTTCTTTATTTTTATAGACAAGAATATTTCTCAAGATTTTTATAGTTCATTGCTATACAATATACAATCTTTAATTTTCATTTCATTTTAACCATTCATTTTTGGTCAGACTCCGGTTTAAGTGTGGTCCCGAAACAGACTTGATAAACAATGTATAGAACTCAAACTCTTTTTTGAGCGAGATGCTAATAATCCCATCTGCTTCAATGATCTATGCTAACCTAGAATAAAAGTGCTCCTGCCAGAACCAAAGACAGGCTGAACAAACAGACTTAATAAACAATATACAGTACTCAAACTCTTTTTCTGTGAAATTTTCTTACCCCTCTGTTTTAAGTGTGGTCCTGAAACAGACTTAATAAACAATATACAGGTCTCAAACTCTTTTTTTTGAGCGAGATGCTAATAATCCAATCTGTTTCAATGATCTATGCTAACCTAGAATAAAAGTGCTCCTGCCAGAACCAAAGATAGGCTGAAAAAAATGTTCAAAAATGTTTAAAATCAACTGTTTCTACAGTACATAGAGAAGGGCACACTGTAAGGCCCAATCACAATTCTATTTTTGTACCCCGTCCCCTTCCCCCTTCCAATCGGGGTATTCGAGTGTCATCGTGTGTCAGAATGTTGTGGGACTGCTGTACATGAGTTATGATTATGGATTATAGATCGCAAAATTTTGCGTTTTTTTTTTTGCATTTTTTTTAATAAGCATGACGGTAAAACACGAACACGGTTATGAATATATTAAAACATATGTTTGTTTGTTTGTCGTAAAAATTCATAATAATGACAAAAAATACTAATTTGTGGATCTCCTTACTTCCGGGTTCAGCTATCCTGCTGTTTTGGCAGGTGCATTCTGGGAAATTTTCTTACCCCTCCGTTTTAAGTGTGGTCCTGAAAAATCTTTGTTCAAAGGGGTGTATACCCCTTTCCCTTAGCCCTACACTCTAAAAAAAAAAAAAAGGTGCTAAATAGCACCAAAACTGGTTCTTTGGTCGTAACGAGGGGGGAACCTTTTTTGGTGCTATACAGCACCTTAAAAAAATAGGTGCTATATAGTACTTTTGTCAAATGGTGCTATATAGCACCTATATTTTAAGGTGCTCATAATGTTACTTTACCCTTTCCGCAAATAACACCGGCATAAAAGTTATGAGAATTAGCTATAAGAACAAGTGCTTACCAGTAGTAGTGGTGCTATATAGCACTTTAACCCCCCAAAGAACCACTGAAAAACCTTTATGGTGCTTTAAAGATTCATTACACAGTAAAAGTGCTATATAGCACCCTGACCACCTTAAAGAACCACTGAAGAACCACTAAAGAACCTTCATGGTGCTTTAAAAGTTCTTTACACAGTAAAAGTGCTAAATAGCACCTCAAATATCGTAAAGAACTACTGAAGAACCACTGAAGAACCTTTTTATTTTTAGAGTGTATGCCTTTAAGCTAAAGAGAATTGGGACACCACTACCCCTTGACGTGAACACGCAAAATGAGGGGTAGGTGTAAGGGGAACGGCTAAGGGGTAGAACTGGGATTGGGCCTAAAGCCTACATAGTGGATAAAAACTTCAGACAGTGTACATGTACATAAGACTTCCATTGCGGTGAATCAAGTTTGGTTAAATTGATTTTGTTAAATTTATGTGAGCTGTTGCAGTGTGCACACATGGTCTACATCAGCCCATATTTGACACAGAACTAAAAACATAATGTACTCGCATTTGATAAACACATTCAGTGTATAAAAAGAAGAGAAGTGATTTATATATTGGCTGTATTTTAAAGCAGAGAAGTGATTCAATGGATTACTGTTATAGACTGTGGCCGTCATGAGTTTAATATATCTGATATAAACTAAATTCTATTGGTTATTTTTTTTAAAAGAGAAGACAAATATAGATATAGTATTGGTACTCTATACTGTACGTCACACATCTAACAATGTCATACATTTCACGGCTCTTCAGGGGACCGCTGAGTGTAAAAAACAGATTTCTTTCCCCCCACTGATCATAACAGATTAAGCACACTTGCATGTTAAACCATGGCAGTTACATCAACCTGCATGCTTCACCCATTTTCTGTCTTCAGATATTTCATCAGAAATTAAGGCATCTGCTTGATCTTCTCAGGGACAGAGCATATGTGTGTGTGTGTGTGTGTGTGTAACCTTGAGACATGGCTCTTAGGAAAGCGTTACTCACTAAAATGACACCATAATACAGCCCATTTTTAGCTTTTTTAGTCCAGTGATTGTGTTTGTATTTAAAAATATTGCTGCTAAATAAATAAAAGTTTAAATATATACAGACATAATAAAAAAATACATCTAAAATAAAATGATCAAGATGTGTGCAATTGTAGACAAAATACCAGAATTTGTGTAATATTCTGGGTCATATTTTTTTAGAATAGCAATATAAATGGATCTTGGTTGCTCTTCGATGTGCACAAAGATTAAATAAATAATTGTTTTACTGTATGTTTTTAAGAATTCTGTAATTTTTAATAATAATAATAATAATAATAATAATAATAATAATAATAATAATTTGTAAATTAGTCAGTGAATACATGTCTAAATTATATTATGTGAAGTTACACTGATACACAAAATAAAACAATTCACATACTAAAAAAAAAAAAAACAGAACAAAATAAAAAAACACAATAAGGTTATGCTCATCATTTGAAGCACACAAAACATCGGAATTTGTGTACTTTTTTCATCCAGAATTCCATATTCATAATTTCTAAATAAATACAAAACATATAAATAAATTAATTAAATATACATGCTTCACTAAAAAGCAACTTAGTGTGGAATAGGTTTGGGAGGTAATATGGTATACCACGGTATCTACAAATGGCAACGGTATCAGTTTCAATACTGTTATACCGTCATAAAAAACTGCACTAATATAGTAGAGAAGAATTGAATATTGCATAGAATTTATTTAATGACGTCTATGCATGGCTGTCATCACGGGACAGCTTGGAGGAGAAAGAGAGAGGTGGGTAGGAAATAAGTTGTTAATATTGTTGTGCATGTTATTTTGATATGGTTCCAGCATTAGTGTTTGGCATTCAGTTTCTGAATGGTTTGGGCACAAACCAACAGTTTAGTGATGCTGTCTGAGCCTTACGTCATTATTTTATTTATTATTCACAATAATACTGTATACCGGGGTAAAATAGGGAGGAGGTTTTAGTACCATATTTTTAGTAACAATCTCCAACTCTGCTTCTCAAATATTTGGTGTAGCTGATGAGCACCTTTGACCTGACCAAAGTCAACAGAAAGCACCAAGTCTTTGACAGACACCATCAGCTCACCTTCCTGGCCCGGGGCAGCAGGGGAACTCAGTCATATTATGGTTTGCTGACTCTCAGCCTGCCCTTGTGAAAAAGACAGAGCTGGACTGGATAGTTGTGGCATGGAGCCACTGCTCGCTGGAGGACGATACGCAATTTTAGATGGTCTGTGAGCACTCAGTCTCTGTGTCCGCTGTCGGGGTCCTGAAAGGTCACCACGGCTGCATGGACATCGTGCTTTCGGAGCCGCCGCTGTGAATTGACTTTCATTCAGTTGGCTTGAAACAAACAAACGGTAAGTCTGAGGTGTCTAACTTTAATGTCTTTCTCTGTGGTCAATCTAGGATGACAATTTCCACAAATTCCCATGAACAATCAATGTTTAAATAAACAATGCAATTAATTGATGAATCATTCATTTAATGCTTAATACCAGTCACAATTATGACTTTTTCCTATGTATGGAAGCTCTAAAATAATGTTGTTGGCTTTTGGGCAAGAGGAAAAAGCTAAATTAATTCTGAATGCAACTATTTTGACCAAATATGAAACCGAATTTAAAGGGCACCTTTGATGAAAAATCTACTTTTTAAGCTGTTTGGACAGACATATTGTGTAGGTATAGTGTATAGACCGTCATATTGGGGTGATATAAACACAGCCACTCCATTTTTTTCAATTTAACAACATAAAAACGGTGGACCAATTGGAGCGGTTTTGAGACCGACCGCAACTTTACATAGGAGTCCTCCCACCCATATTGATTGACAGGCTTGCATTACCATATCCTCAGTTTGTTGTTTCACATCTGCCATTTTCTTAGTGTGAGTCGAAGCGATGCCACCAAAGGAACACCCTTGCACTGTTTTTGGATGCAAGGCTCAACACAAGAGCCTTCATCGTCTTCCTGGAAATCAGCAACAGAGGCTTAAGTGGCTAAGTTTAATCTTTAACGATCAGGTGCCTGAAAACGTACTTAAACTGTCGTATGTTTGAGCTAACCATTTTAGCGCAGACTGCTTTGAGAATGCGGGACAATTCCACTCGGCACTCGTGAATAAATTGTTTTTGAAAAATGGATCAGTTCCAACAATCCGCAATTCTTTTTGCATATAAATCATACTAATGCAGTGTTTATCTTAGTGGATATCTTTATGTCTTGTCTGTATTTGTTTGTAGAACTCTGATATGGCGAACTTTATCAAACGCATTACCGATGATGCATGCATCGTTACATAGCGGCTATAAAACTGTACAAAGACATAAATGATTTTGTAACTACAACTCTGACACATTCTGGCTTGTTCAGATTGTTGATTCCTCAACAGTCATCTCTGCTTGTTCTGTGTCCGAGTCCGGGTCGTACACGTACGGCTGAATGCTTCTCTCTGTCTGCCTGTCTGTTGCCGTCCACAATGCAGGGGCGCTTTTGGCTCCGCCCCCTTGTTAAGAATGGCGGGAAGTTGAAACTAATTGTCATGTGAAGCCACACACCCCTAAAACAGCGACCTGTGTACACGCCCCCAAAATTACACTTTTTAACACATTATAATAAAGCAATCTGAACCTAGACTGGCACACTCAGAACAACCATAGTAGTCATATAAAATCTTAAAAAAGGGTTAATGTATGTGCCCTTTAACATAATTTCTAACATAATTTCAAGGGAGGAGTAGAGTGTAAAATGTATGTACTTAAATTGCAAGAGAAAAAAAATGTAGGTAGACTGGTCAACAATTGAAGCATAAAACCTGAAAGTTTATTAACTTATGCATGCTCACGTTTTTTCTCACATCTGCTGTACATATTTTGTATAGGTCATGGTTATAAGTAAATGGGTCATAAACTGTGAAATCAACATATACAGTACTTGAGTTTTTTTTTATATCTAAAGTTCTAACATTGAGGTTTCACAACAGAAAGTATTCAGTGTAGTCCTGTGTTTGGAAATGGGCTTCCATTAAGGTTTGATGCTTAGAGCTATGCAAAGTCATTTTGTACTTCATTATAAAGTATGTTGTTTTTTGCCTTGATAAAGTCTTGCATGCACCCCGAGGATGTGTGAAAAATAAAAGTACAAATAAAAATGTCACTCGGAAAAAACAAATGAATCAATTTCCTCTTGTCTTCGTGGTTCTCTTTGTTGTAAACAATTGAATAGAGCAGGGATCACCAAACTTGTTTCTGGAGGTCCGGTGTCCTGCAGATTTTAGCTCCAACCCTAATCAAACACACCTGGACAAGCTAATCAACCTCTCACTAGGTATACTTGAAACATCCAGGCAGGTGTTTTGAGACAAGTTGGAGCTAAACCCTGCAGGGACACCGGACCTCCAGGACTGAGATTAGTGATCCCTGGATTAGAGGAATACACAAGCAAAACAAAGTGTGGAACTACAGTTTAGATGTGTAAAAATAAATAAATAAATACATTTTTTAAAAGTGTAAATGTGTCCTGTTGCCTTGAACACGTTAAACAATATACATTTAATTAGATATTATGGTGATTTTTTTTCAAAGAAATTCATGATAATGTAAAATGCATTATATTTATTGTTCTTATTAACAATTTGTGGCATTGGACTACACAACTAGTCTTTTTTTATTATTTGTATATTTCATCTGAAAGCAGAACTGGAAAAAGCTTTCCACTAATGCATGTGTGTCATGCAGTTTTGAAGGAAGCTCCAACTTCCTTCAAAAGACCTCCCTAAAGGTTTCTGGTATACCTAGAAAGAGCTTGATTACCTGATTCGGGTGTGTTTGATTTGAGTTGAAACTAAAATACGCAGGACATCGGCACTCCAGGACCAAGTTTGGACACCCCTGCACTAACGTATACTTTGTAAGAGAGGAGAATATTTGGCCGAGATGCACATTAGTAAATTAAAAATGTTTTGATATTTACTGTAATCTTCAAGGAACATGATCTTTGCAAAATATTCTACTGATTTTTGAAATAACAAAATAATCAATAATGTTGATTCATACAATGCACTTTTGGTTACTGGCAAAAATATAACATATTTATGTGCAACATAAGCCTTGTTTTGTGGTCCACGCTCACATAAATAATAGCCAGACACTGCATTTACCTGTACTTTTTAGGCCGATACAGCTCATAGTTATCTTGTCTGATTGTCTCAAAAACTCTCATCAGCCTTATGGCGAGTTCAGACTGCATGATTTTCAAAGTAGTTGTGTCACAGATGTTTTCACACTGCATGACTATCTGGGCTAGTGTTTTGTCGCTGCTTTGTTTACACTGCAAGATGGATCGGCGACAGGGAGTTTCACACTGCATGACTTCAAAATAGGAAGAATCGCCGACAACTTTGTCCAAACTACGTCTCGCACCCAAAAACACGTAGTATACCTTTTGTTATTAACTACATAACGAGAAAGAAGCCTTAAATGGGGTAGAAAATGTACATATTTGCTCACCTGGCTTTAAAGGGAATTAGCAATTTCTCCTCAACTTTATTTTTTGACCGGGTTGGGTTGTGATATTGCTCACATGACATGTCAAACAGACACGGGGGATCATGACAAAATTACACTAATTTTCCCTCGATTTCTTGTGTCCGAATAAACTGAAATCGAACACTTTCAACTTCTCCCTCAATCTCCCTCTGGCCTGCAGATACCCACACTAGTGAATGCTGCTCTCTCATTGGCTGTAGGCGATCGCCGATGTTATTTTCAGTCAAAACTCATTTCACATGGCATGATTTGAATCGCAGACAGCTCCAGATGTTCAGCACGCCAAAAATCTCACTTTGATAGTTCATATTGTGTGACTGTCACTCGCGTGCACGAGCCTGTGATTTCAGGCATTTGTCGACAAAACCTGTCGGCGAGTCAAAATCGGGGGTAAAATCATGCAGTCTGAACTCGGCATTACTTTTTTCTGCTTTGGTGCTGGGGTCTTAGTGTAGAATGTTGGTCAAAAAAGTTAGTTAGGACCTTTTTCCAGACAGATCCTGCCCATAAAACATTTAATCAGCAACATCTTTAAACAACTCTTCTTTTGTGTAAGAGTGGAGCGTCAGTGTGTCTCTCGACAAAACAATAAGAGAGAAATATAGAGTTATATTAATATAGAAATATAGAATAAAAATAAAAAAAAGAGAGAAACAGACCCTTCAGACGGACGCTACAAAATGTGTCAAAATAACAGACGTTTTTTTTCTGCCACAGCAGAACCTTCATCAGCTGCCATGGCTGAGGATTATAGTGGTGGTGGCACTGGCAGCACCGGCTAGCACTGAGAGGAGGATGAACAGAGGGAGAAAGTTGAGGGAGAAGTGAGTGTAGAGTCTGTGCTAAACAGAACTACTTTCAAAACAAAACACGAAATAATGATAGCACTACAAAAAAATTATTTGAAACACATTTGCAGAATAAAATCTGATTTAGTGAACATTGCACCCACATGACTAATCAGCTCTCTCCATTATGCTTGCTAGTTTATTGCTGATTACCAGAGCTGCGTCCCAAATGACACACTATACACTATATGCTTATGCACTTACACACTCAACAGCATAGTATATGTATGTAGTGCTGTCCCAAATGGAGCACTAATGGCTTTTTTACTAAGCGGAAGTTCAAACCGTTTCCCAGATGACGTTTGACAAAATACCAAATAACACCTGGCATGAGTATAACCGCATTTTTATAACCAAATTTTGCTTTCACAGTCCAAAATAAATAGTTATCCAACATGTGCGCCCGATAGCTCCGCCCCTTCCGTTACGGGAGCAAAACTGCAGTCGTTGAGTGTGTGAAGTGTCCATCAGTCCACACTTCTGTTTACTGGTTGAATGAGTGCATCATCCGGGTAATAAAGTGCACTTATTATTTGTAGCTTTCAGTGTGAACGCACTACAGACACTATTTATACTTAAAAATGGTGTAGAATAGTGCATAAGTATGCGATTTGGGACGCAGCTTAGGTCACCAATACTTGTCAGCCATTCTAAAAAACACAAATGAAAGTTCACTTAATTCAAACTTATTTGAGAACTTTAAAAATATTTGCTTCACATTAGAACGGAAACCAAAGTAGAAGTGTTACCAAAAGCTGGTTTTACCAAACAGCTAATTTACTTACTGTGCACTCTGGCTAAGATCTTTATGTTAGTTTTCGACACTTTCCTATGCTAAAAGTTCAGATAAATAGCTTTATCGTTTTACCTTTTTAACTCTTTAATTCTAGTTAACCCACATTAAAAGTCAGCAGGTAGAATTTGTTGCCCATTATTCATTACAGGTTGTAAAACCGAATACAAAGGACATACAACAATGTTAATGAACAATATACATCAGGTATAAATGTATACAGTATTATAAAGAACTGTGTAATATGCACACATTCAAAAAACTAAATAACAACAAAAAACAAAAGAAACACTTAATCAATAAACAAAAAGTCTCCACACTGCCATTGCTGCTCTTAAAATACTAATAAATACATAACATTTCCACTCAAAGATCTTTGTCTGGCAAACTGCGAGTCATTAAGAAAAGGTTGTTTATATGAAAATTATATCAATCTCTATCAACATACAATAAAAAAATATATATGCTGCTGCTTGTTTTAATTATTTAAAATGAGTTGAAACAACACAATTCTTAAGTTTTTTTTGGGACAACTTAATTGTTTTATGTTCAATTCAATACACTTTCATTTTTAAAAATGATTAAGTTTACTTGTGTTGGGACAACATGAAGAAATTGGGATCTTTTTTAACAATCTAGGTGCAAAGTCTAATGCGCACTGTGCAAAAGCATTAAGGGCGTCAGAAAAATAAGATTTGCATCCCGGCGCATGGTCTAACAGGCTTGTGCTTACTCTCTTAATGAGTTCTGGGTGTGTTTTGAGCATAACGTGCATTAAACCAATCAGAGTCTCATCTCCCATTCCCTTTAAAAGTTAGTTGCTTTGCGCCATGGTGCATTTGCTATTTACATGAGGGACTTTGTAAGTGGAATAACTGAACGCTTTACTAGCAAGAAAACAATTAAAAAGACCACCTGCAGCGAGAATAAAAGAATGAGCCTCCTCCATTCAGCCTCTTTACTCTCTCTTTAGTTTACTTTTACTCATTACTTTACTCCTTTACTTTTGTGAATAAGGAAACGGTGTTGTACGCACTGTACTGAAGAGATCCATTATCCTACATATTTATTTTCATTTGTTAAGCGCAAAGATTTGTTTCAAAACTATTTCTAAATTTCAACGAATACATGAACAGGTCAAAAAACAGTTATATCCAAACACACGTCGTATTCTTATGCCCCATATAATGACGCATACATCTCCAAAACCCGACAAGATGACAAATCTAAACTTGTTTTAATTAAAACAACTATGAATATGCATATAATAAGTACTACTGCTAATAATAATAACAACAACATTATACAATTGAAAATAGTCATGAATAAACTGAGAAAAATCCCCCCAACATGAAGGAGGCGTGGAGGTAGTGGTTTTTATATTTATGTAGAAAATATTGACAATTTTTGTACACGCTCTGCGCTGGACTTTAGACTAGCTTTCAGTTGGTCAATGACACGGTCTATTTCAGTTCTCAAAATAGCAATGTGCCAACATTGCGCCTTAACACACCAATAAGTCCACAAAGTGGCACAAATGGATTTGCTATTTAAACAACGTGGAGCAAAACATGAAATTTAGGGTTGTGCTGGTCTGAAAATAGCAACAAATCACACCAAACACGTCAAATCACACCAAACACCCTATTGCTGTGGGTATATGATAGGGCCCATTGTGTAGAACCCAGCTTATTTTTACAGTGCAATCTATCACACCTGATACAGTTTAACAAACTAATTTGCCAATCAGCCTGTGAAGGAAATAAAAAAAAAACAAAAAAACAAATGCCAGAATCATGAAATGCAAAATCTCACAAACACAAAAAGGTGTCAACGGATTGTACAATTATAACAAGAATAATATATATATATATTATATTTTTTTTTTTTGCCAAAACAATTTTTTTGTTATATGCCAGTCCAGCCCTGGCAAGAGAAGAAACCAAAAGCTCAGTAAAACTTCACTCCTCTGCCCATCTTCCCTCTAGGGTGTTAATTTAGAGGTAAAAGTTAAGCTCATCCTGTAGAACCAGACAAGCGCACAGATGACTGATTGACACGGCAGACAGCTGCTTCCAACAACACAGCCAGAGAAAGGTAATGGTTAACACTTAAGAAAATGTGACTAAATTGCAGCAAAAATCTCCATATCTGACAGCAGACCCTTAAGCCGTGACCTTCCTCCTCAGAGGTGTGTGAATGCACATGTTGCCAGAGTAAAACAGCTTGGATTAACCCAGGTGTCTGGCCTCTGGTCCTGCGTGTCTTTTAAAGCCCTGAATAAACCCTGCTCTAGCCTTGAGTGTGCAACACTGACAGTCCTCACCATCTGTAATCAGACATATTTCTCAGCGGAAAGAGACAAACGCAGTGAGGGAGTTGAACTGATTGGATTATGAAAAATGACTGTAGAACATTAGAATTAATAGGTAAAACAATGCCTAAGGGCACATTTACACTACATCATGCTCAGCAAAAACTGGAGAATGCCAGATTTGGTGGTTCATTTACACAACAATGGCATTTTGTGGCCCTGAAAATATAAACTTTTGAAAACTGGTTTCAAAGTGCATGTTTTTGAAAATGATACCATTTATCATCTCTGTGTAAAAAACAAAAACAAAGAAAAGAAATGCTTTTGTGAAAATGTTTAGCGCAGGAATATTATCTATCTGGTCTAAAACATTTTATATTTTAAAGTGTTTAAAAGAGTTTTAAAAGAGAAAGGTGTGCTGGAATAGTGTGCACAGCCTTTTTAGAGTTATAAAATCCATCCAGCCATTTTATAAATTGTAATAAGGATCCAAAACAATCTTGAGGTTATAGTGATGTCAGTGTTGTTATCCCTGCCCACTACTATTGACTGACAGTCACATATAACCCTGTGCTCTGTCAGCTCTCAGTTTTTAAATAACAAAAAAAGACAGGACTTCCATAGAAACTTTAAAGGATAAATCTGTTTCTAGGCCTGTCACACTAATCAATATATCGACTTATAGCAAAATACATAAACATGAGCTCAATACATTTTAGTGATGCAACATATATCGCCCATACGTAAAAAACAATATTTGCAACATTTTAGCTTATTGCACAACCTCTCTATCTCTATTAGAGGTGTCAGTGTCAGTATGGTAAAAAAAAAAACACTATAGTATTAACCATAAATGACTAAAGTATATTTTGAGTTGGGTGCCTGACAACTGAAAATACATCTGGTAGCAGATATCGCAGCCTTTGTTACTTTTTACCTTGCACTTTTTTTTTTACATTTATTATTGTTTGTTTTTGATATGCGTTTTCACATTCTGATTCCAATGCCTAATCATTAAATTATTAAAATGACTAAATAAATTAAATATTCTAAAGAACAAAATATGATGTGTTCTTTTGAAGAGTGTACTCGCGTTTTGATGCTATTATATTGCCTTTCTGGCATTATATAATGAGTGGCCTAAAATGGTCTTAAAATGACAATAATATCATTTATCGCGATATATTTTGGTGCTATATATCGTACAACAAAAAATAGATATCGTGACAGGCCTATCTATTTCAACTATCTGTGATCCAGCCTCACCCAGGAAGGAGTAGTACGCTTAGTATTATTTTGAACAAATCACTATGTAAATCAATGTGCAAAGGTGGCTATAGCTGCCCTTGTCTTAAAGATATTTGTTGTCATGTGTTTAATGCAATTGCTTTCGCTCAAAAATAGTAGAAAATACGATGTAAAATGATTATGACATGTATACATTTCAATCAATCAATCAATCAATCAAACTCAAACTTTTAAAAGGGCCACGAAACACCAAAACACATCTTTTGAGCTGCTGACAGTCATATATGTGTCCCACACTGCTATAAACACTAATAGGACACATATATTTGACTAAAGAGTGAAAATTGGTTGTTTTTGCGTTATTTCGAGCAAATTCGTTCTTACGGTTTGAAATGAATTTTTGAAGCTGCGTCACGCCAATGAGATCCATGCGTGTATTCCAGCGTGGAGAGTGGACGTCTGTACCTGTGAGTACATCCTGACGTCTCTGAGCGTGGGGCATTAATTCATGAGAAAGACTTGGTTCGAACCAATCAGTGCGCTCTGTTGTGTATGCGGCGCAACTTCATTAACATTTATGATTGCTTCAAAGATTGTTTGCACCTGTTATGCTGCATTCACAGCAGACGCAGAAGACGCGTCAAGCTCGAGTGATATGCATGTTAAGTCAATGCAAAGGCGCGAATAGGCATCCTGCGGCACCATACACGCAATTGACGCGAATTACGCGAATTGCGCCACACAAATCGCTCCAGTTTGAAAATCTGAGCTTCAGCGGACATTCGCGCCGCGTTAACCAATCAGGAGCTTGCTCTTGTCTGGGTGTGATTATGACGTAGCGCCTGTTGTTGGTGTCTCGGGGAAAAATCCTCCTGCCAACAACAGTTCATCAAACTGGGCTCGGCTCAGTCAGAAGCACCGCTGAAAGCTTCCATCCTCCAGGTTCAGTTTCTGGAGGAGTTTATGAGCTCACAGAGCTGGGTGCACCTCTGAAATAATCTAGTGGACTCAGACACAGCTCCAAACGAATCGACGCTGTTTGTCAGCCTTCATAAAGCACATAAACATAGTTATTCTCTCTATAAAACCCCTGTTAGCCATTTAGCAATAAAGCTACAGTCACCAAACCATAGATAGAAGCCCTGCCCATCACGCGCATCCAAAAAAAAAGAGAAAGTGCCGTTAGAATCGACAAATTAATAATTAGGCAAATAATTTGATTACTGATGTCCATGTAAACAGTCACTGTCTTTCTCCTTTGCGTCTGTGTTTGTTGTGCCTCTGTGTGAAAATGAGCGCGTGCACAAATGGAAACTCCCATTTTAATGCAAAACCTTCCTCTTTCCCCTTCCCCAACACTCCTACCTAAACCAAGCTGGACACACCCACTTTCCTGAGCTTTTCCAAACTAGAGGTGTGAAAACACCACGCTGAGACTATGGGGGTTTTGTGGCCCTTTAAATAACAGTGTATTTAGCTAATAATTAACATTGCCGGTACAGTAGGTGATCAGTGCCCAAACACATTTCAGAAAGTTTATTTTGCACCAACTTTGCTGTTTGAAAACCAAGATTTGATGAAGTATGTAGCGATGAAGCAGTATTTTTTTTGAATGAAAGCAGTGTTCCAGTCTTATGCATGTTCAATATGTTGCAAAGACAAGGAGAAAAAAAAGATCTCAGCTAAACACTTATAAAGGCCATTAAATGTTCATAAAGGTACCTTGACGTCATACATTTCATGTTCTTATTTGAACACTTCAACCAAAACAAAGTCTCTAAAAAGAACTGATAACATGTTGAATAATTATTAATTAGAACTTCATATTTAAACTTTAAGGTTATTATTTTTTTTCAAAAAGCGCAACCTTTTCTTAGAGTACATGCTTCATAGTAAAGCTGGACTGACTGCTAAACTAATGTCAAATTAGCTATTTGGCTAATGGTAATAGAATGTGCTGCATACAAGTCATTTTAGAGAAGCATAGTATTATATCAATGAATGTTCATATCAAGACCAGGAAATTAAAAGTAAAAAGCATTGATTTCATGTTCAGCTGATATCTCCATTGGCTATAATCTCCTTTAATTAGATTAAATTACATCGAAAATATATAAATCACATCAGTAGCACCTCAGAAGACCCCGTTTAGGTCAATCGTGCGAGTCGGTTATTAGTTTCAAACACCCAGTAATTTATCACACAGATAATCATACCACAGGTTAACATAGGGCTCAAAACAAAACATTTATGAAAAACAAAGTGCTCAAAAGTGAAATATCCATACATAAAAACAAACCAACAAACACGAATGTGGCAACATTCCATTGTGTTGCAAATCAGATAACTAAAGGATTGTGCTTAAAAAGTAATGCTTTATCACAAAAACACCACATACACAAAACCTTAATGTAAACAAACAAGTGCGCTGAAGAAAGTCCAATAGAAATGTATTTTTGGTTTTGTTGAAACCCACTGCCTTAAAAATAACCTGTCTATTGATGCATACTCCTATTCATATTAACTCATTTGTGACATTTAATCTTACTTTATTATTTAGTTATTTATTTGAATTTCTACACAATATTTTTATTATTTTTTTTTTTTACATAAAGTACATATGAAT
Organism: Danio albolineatus; assembly: GCA_903798035.1. Lineage (NCBI taxonomy): Eukaryota > Metazoa > Chordata > Actinopteri > Cypriniformes > Danionidae > Danio > Danio albolineatus. The sequence goes on from CAIGQQ010024265.1 coordinate 36,175, forward strand.
ATAAACATGTTGCATCTAGTAAACGCATTTTGAGGATATTACATTGTTTTGTGCAAGGGAATGTGAAGTCAGTCCTGATTAATTAATGACCTTCTCTGTAATCATATTTTTATTTCATAAAAAAGAATAAAAGCGATTGATTTTTTTTTTACTGCCTCTAGTGGTAATTTCATTCGATAACTGCAAGAATTTGATCAATATGTTACGTTTTTTTTCCACCTCATTGGGAAAGAAAGTAAAATGTGTCCATCTGCTAAACCAACAAAAAGCTCCATCCAATTGTTTTTTTCTACAATGTCTCTGGCATACATTTCAGCTCATGTTTGTCTTTCTATTCCAGTTTGGCATGCCAATATGGTCATAAAGCACCGGGGGATTGGGCATTCTCAGAAACAGATGACACATCATCTTCCTAATATCCGATCGAGTTCAATTCTTCCTATTGTATTTAGCCAGAGAAACAAACTCATTTCCCCTCCAACCACAAACAGTCTCTGTTGACAATGGGGTCAAAAGACTCAATTAACCCCCCCAAAGAAGAGACAAAAATTGTATCGAGATGTATTGTGAAAGCAGAGAAAAGGAAAAAAAACTAACCCTGCGGATGACTGCAGTAGATTGAGCTCTGTTGATGTTCTTATTTTGAAGAGATGCTATTCAGGGCAGGTGATGGAAGAAAGAGAGTAATTGATGGGTTTTGATGAAGGATCCTAAGAAGCTCAGAGAAGCTTTTGTGAGGCTACGACCCTTTTAGAATCACACGGATGAAACTGTAAGCAACTGGATCTTATTCACACGTTCACTCTGTATCGCACGGACAAACTCCTGTTCACACTTTAAGAATGCATTAATTATATTTTCTCTTTCTCAGCCACTTATAGACTTTCATAATTAACGGTTGATGATTTCCTGACATAAATGTCACAAGGCTTTTTTCCCAGCAGTGGGAGTATTTTACACATTGTTTAAAGCTTAAAACAAGATCTTTGTTAATGTTGAAAGTAATTTTCTAAAGTGTGTTTGCTGCTAATTGCCTACTTCAGAAATGCTGTTTGGGGGTTGATCTCCTTCAAAAGAGCGCAAGTATTTAGTCTTCACGGCACCATCCCTTCACTAACATCTGCCAATTGCTTTCAGGTTTGACCAATAGCAAGAGTTAGGGGTGTGGCTACAGTAAAAGCAAGGCTGAATCAGAGGATGTCACATGGAAAAATAAACGATGTCAGATCTATTAATAAAATACATAGAGGCAGACAATGTAAAACAAAAACAAACATTTTACATTTTCACAAGATCAAAGCTTC
>CAIGQQ010024268.1:0-12201 GCA_903798035.1 Danio albolineatus
TAAATTCAAACAAATTACCAGGTTGAGAGGAGATATAAAGTTGTGTATCATCAGCATAACAGTGGAAGCTAACTCCATGTTTTCTAATGATATCACCTAGCGGTAGCATATATAGTGTGAAAAGTAAGGGACCAAGAACTGAGCCTTGTGGTACCCCACAGTGTACTTTTGATCTGTATGATGTCTCTTCATTAACTGATACAAATTGATAACGTTCAGATAGATAAGACCTGAACCAGGCCAATGCAGTTCCTGTAATACCAACATAATTTTCAAGCCTATCAAGGAGAATATTATGATCAACTGTATCAAATGCAGCACTGAGGTCCAATAGCACTAAGAGAGAAATGCAACCACGGTCGGACGACAGAAGGAGGTCATTTGTGACTCTTAGGAGTGCGGTTTCTGTGCTATGAAATGCTCTAAATCCAGATTGAAATTTTTCATAAATATTGTTTCTTTGTAGGAAGGAACATAGTTGAGCAGATACGATTTTTTCTAAAATCTTTGATAGAAAAGGCAAGTTTGAAATTGGTCTATAATTTGCTAGTTCTTTAGGATCAAGCTGTGTTTTTTTAATAAGAGGCTTAATGACAGCTAGTTTAAAAGTTTTAGGAACGTATCCTAGGAGTAGGGATGAATTCAAAATGTTAAGAACAGGTTCAGAAACTTCTGAAAACAATTGTTTTAATAATTTGGTCGGTATGGGATCTAGCATAGACGTTGTTGATTTTGACGAATTTATCAGTTTAGATAATTCTTCCTCACCTACTGTTGAAAAAATTTGAAGTTTATCCATTACCGGTCTACAATGCTCTAATTGGGACGAGGCTGTAGGAGGCAGACTGTTGGTGCTTATTTTATCTCTGATATCATTAATCTTGCGTGTGAAAAAGTTCATAAAGTCATTACTGCTATGCTGAGAAATGCATGTTGATGCTTTATTTTTAGTTAGATTAGCTACCGTGGTAAACAGGACCCTAGGGTTATGTTTATTTTCTTCTATTAAAGTTGAAAAATAAGCAGATCTGGCTGACGTTAAAGCTTTTCTAAAGTTAAGCGAACTTTCTTTCCAGGCCAGACGAAAAACTTCTAGTTTTGATTTCTTCCATCTACGCTCCATTTTCCAGGCTGCTGTCTTTAAGACACGTGTGTGCTCATTGTGCCATGGCGTCGGATTTTTTTCCCTAATCTTTTTGAAGTGTAACGGAGCAACTATATCTAACGTATTAGAAAGGACGGAATCAATGGTTTCAGTTACAGTGTCAAGCTCTTCTAGACTGCCTGGAATGTTATAAAAATTAGACAGATCAGGTAGGTTACTAACAAAATCATCCTTAGTGCTAGCGGTGATCGTCCTGCCATATTTGTGAATAGAAGATGATTTTGTAGAGCTATCGATGCACAATAAACAGGAGATTAAATAGTGATCTGAAATGTCATCACACTGCTGCACAACTTCAACATTATCAATATCAATACCATGTGATAATATTAGGTCTAAAGTGTGATTATGTCGATGGGTAGGCCCTGAGACATGCTGTTTCACTCCAACAGAGGCTAGTATGTCTAAGAAGGCCAGCGTTAAAGCATCTTTTTCATTGTCTATATGAATATTAAAATCACCAACAATTATAACTTTGTCTGTGGCCAGAACTATTTCAGATAAGAAATCAGCAAATTCTTTTGTAAAGTCGGTATGGTGCCCTGGAGGCCGATAAACAGTTGCCAGTACAAATTTAGATTGAAATGTATTGTTTAAATTGTTCACTGAAATATACATCACTATTACTTCAAATGAATTATATTTAAAATCAGATCGCTGAGTAGCACTAAAAATATTACTGTATATTATGCCCACGCCTCCACCTTTGCCTTTAGGACGCGGCTCATGTCTATAATGATATCCTTCAGGTGAAGACTCATTTAGGGGCATGTAATCATCTGGTTTTATCCAGGTTTCTGTTAGACAGAGAGCATCTAGCTTTAGATCAGTTATCAAATCATTAATAAAAAGAGTTTTAGATGACAGCGATCTAATGTTCAATAATGCGAGTTTTATTTTTTGGTTAGCTTTATTTTTTATTTTTTGAACATCAATTAGATTATTACCTTTAAATGGATTTGGGAGTTTTTTATATTTAGAGGCTCGGGGAACAGACACAGTCTCTATGTTCTTATATCTAGGTGATTCTATGTGCTGCAGATTATTTGAGTTGGGTAAACCGTGGAGACTAGCAGACGGTTGGTTAAGCCAATCTGTCTGCTCCCTGACCTGGGCCCCAGTTAGTCAAATGCCAGCACTAAGACTATATGCCAGATTACTAGAGAGGAGAGCTGCTCCAGCCCGAGTGGGATGAAGACCATCTCTCTTCAACAGGTCAGGTCTACCCCAAAAACTTGGCCAATTGTCTACAAAACCTATGTTATTCAGTGGGCACCATTTTGACATCCAGCCAGTGAGTGATGAGAGTCTGCTGTGAAACTCGTCACCACGATAAGCGGGCAGGGGACCAGAGCATATTACGGTGTCTGACATCGTCTTTGCAAGATCACACACCTCTTTAATATTACTTTTAGTGATCTCCGACTGACGTAGTCGAACATCATTAGCACCGACGTGGATAACGATCTTACTGAACTTACGTTTAGATTTAGTCAGTACTTTTAAATTTGACATGATGTCAGGCGCTCTGGCTCCCGGCAGACATTTGACTATGGTGGCTGGTGTCTCTATTTGTACGTTCCGTACTATGGAGTCGCCAATCACAAGGGCACTTTCATCAGGTTTCTCAGTGGGTGCATCACTGAGGGGGCTAAACCTGTTTGATGTTGGAACGGACATACGGTGTTTTCTCCCACTTCTAGTTTCCCTCACGGTGACCCAGCCGTCTCTCTGCAAAGACGCAACAACCGGAGCCGAACAATGTGAATGGCTTGCTAGACTAGTCACATCCAAATCCTTATCTAGGGACCTAGGACTCTTACTATCCTTAATTAAAGTTTGGATGTGTGTTTCTAATTCTGAGATCTTCTCTGTCAGCCTAACTATTTCCTTACATTTATCACATGTGAAGCCCTCCTTGCTGACAGAGAGAGATACACTAAACATGTGGCATGAAATGCATGTGACAAGAGCAGGAGAAGCCATTTTTACTCACCGTGAGTCGAAGTAAATTCTGACTTACCACAGCAGCGTATAGAGTTAACAGGAGCAGACGGGTTTCTGTTTAATCAGCAGTAGTCAATGAAGAGAGAAGGAGAGGGGGAGAGAGAGAGAGAGAACTAGAGAGAGAGAGAGAGAGAGAGAGAGCGAGAGAGAGAGAGAGAGAGAGAGAGAGAGAGAGAGAGAGAGAGAGAGAGAGAGAGAGAGAGAACTGGAGAGAGAGAGGGAGAGAGAGAGAACTGGAGAGAGAGAACTAGAGAGAGAGAACACCTGCACAAAGTGATTTATAACGTAATATAAAAGGTGTAAATAGGCGGAATGTGTGATTAAACTGGACGATGCACGTGAGAGAATAGACGCGAGCTAGTTAACTAGAAAGTGAAAGCAAAATAAACAAATAGCGCGATAGGCGCGATCAAAATCTGGGTGAGATATAGAGGTGAAATACGAGGGTGCAGTCGGGCACGAGTAAGCAGATAAACTACGACACTCGTAGGAGGAAAAATAGACGCGAATCAGCAAACAAACTGGAAAAGAGAGCGCAAAAGCAAGCCGGGGTCTGAAAAAAGCCCAACCCTGAGCTGTTTGCACGTGAGCTGCTTTGCTGTGACCGTGGAAGAGATTTAAAATTAAAGAGCTAGTAATTAACTTGATCGACAAAGTTTTATAGTCTTGATAAGGGATTGTAAACTGTTAAATCGGGCAGAGAAAACAGACCAAAGATCAGCTGGAGTACTTACAGCTGGATTGTTGGAATGTTAGCTGCGATGCTAACACAGTGAGCTCACGGTTGCAGTACTAAAATTTATGGATTTAGTATATAAAATGATCGGCGGAGTTTGATCGCGACGTCTAGTAATCAAATTTAAAATAAAACTGAACTTAGCAGCAGATGAGCTGAGCTAGAGGTACACTCGGCTAGAGAGCAACAAACACACAGCTACACTCGGCTAGAGCAAACAGGAAACAGGTGACCGCAAGAGGAAACAGCTGAAGAGGCAGTCATCTAATGCTCTATCCTGGAACAGGCAGTCATCTAATGCTCTATTTACACCTGTAAATAAACAGAACCAATGATGGGCAAAACATATGCGGAAATCTGCGGAATTATGCGCGCGCAGATTCCGTGTAGGGCTACCCATAACTTATCCTCAACTGGGCCAGAAATTTTGGTATATCTCGACTGCAGAAAATTTTATAAACCCATGAAGCATTTACTTTATGGCTGTGCTTTTTCTCAAAGCGATTTGATTGGTAGAATTTTTTGTAAAATGTTGTTGGCTCTTGTATGTCTTGTGACTGAATCAAGCTATTGTAACATACATGTTTTCTTTTTGAATGAGATATAAGTAGGAGCAGGATAATTTTTAGTTATCTAAACGTGATGCTAAAGAGGTACGCAGAAAGTCAAAGATTGATGCTAAAGGGGTTCTGACTAAACATCAATATATGAGTTAGAGTAAGAATGTGTTACTAAAGCACATGATTACAACATGATTACAATATCATTAGCATTTTATTTCCTTAGGGGTGAGCAGAACAAGAGTAGACACTAGCAAGGTTTCCTCCTTAACATGAAGTGAATCTTAAAAATAAAATTAAAAAGTGTATAATATTTTATATAGTTTATATTTATTTATAGTTTATTCGCCAAATGCATTCTATCTCCAATTATTCACATTAATGTTTTTTTGCAAAAGTCCAAAACCACCTCAAGTGAGTGTAAATACTTTCTTTTCCGAATTAAGGGACTTTTGTCCAAAATTTGGCATTTCTATCACATCCATCTGATCTCATGCAATGATTTAAAATGTGCATTAAAATTGGGTGACGGAATCTCAGCTCCTGTAGTGGGTGTGTTTTCTTGGTCTATGGACCTGGTGAGTTCCAGCCTGATGGTGGAATTGAGTCCACTGACTCTATTGCTCAGGTAGCATGAGAATCACCTTCTGATGCATCCCTAGGCAGACAAGGACACCTGTGTGGGGGACTCCTGAGCGGAGGCCATCTGTGATTTGACAGCTTCAGTGATGAGCTTTCATTCACTTCAATCCACCAGTTGTTTCAAACTGTACTTCTGCTCTCTTACACCCATTACCATCTGAAACCTGATAAAGGGTGAAGCACTAAGAACAGGTGTATTTTGAAAAAATGGAACTGAATCTTTTTAAAAACTACTGCCAGGGTGAAGATTTTCTGAACCTCTTCTGGTTACAGAATTATTGTGGGCACAGGTTGGTGCTGATAATAATGGGGATGCAACTGCTACTGAATGGGGTGCCGTTAAAGGAATAGTTCAAGCCAACTAGTTTTCTTGATCTTTGTTGTCTTGTTTGGTAATCAAACTGTATGGTTCCCGGGTTATGCAGCTATTCCTGAAGCCTCTGCTACGAATGCACCTACTGTATGCATGCATCATATGTCATATACATCAGTCCACTTGACCGCTGGCATAGGTCAGTGACTCTAGATTTCTTTTAAATAATTTGAAATACTTTTGTTAGAAAACACATCAATCAGCTTCAAAAGGCATAAAATAAGACTGAAAAAATAAGATAAAAAAAGGTAAGATAAACAACTAAGACTGTGACTGTGTCTGTCTGACAGAAGAAAACGTCATGTATACCAATGATGGCTTGAGGGTGAGTAAATTATGGGGTTATTTTAATCTTTGGGTGAACTATTCTTTTAATGACAGTTCCATCCCAATATTGTTTGATGGCATTTTGATAAAACATTATTAAGCAACCTTGACTCTTGTTCAAGGTTTAAGATTTTAAGGTGAGCTTTTCTTTTATCAATATGGTCAATATTCAGTGTTTCAAATGTTTTTTCCATAGGTTTTCTCATTATAAAGCAGCAATATAAAATATTTAGAAGTTCAGCAATAAATAATGCTTTTTAGACTGCGTTTATAAGACAATACAAAGAAAAAAAAAAGAAGATTCAGAAGTTATTGAGAATCAGCATGAGGTTTATGCTGAAACCTTCATGAACATCCAAGTAAGATTATGTCAGCTTCTTTTCAACAAAGTCTTCTTATATCATCGGCTCCCTCACAAACACTTCCTCACATTGCTTCTCCAGCAGTCATGATCCAGAAGCCCCCCCTGTGGTAAAGCCTAATTCCTTCTCTCTTCTCCGCTGAGGTCTCTTCTTTCATCCTGGTCCAACTCTTCCATCCTGAGCCAGGATTACCCACCTCACTTCTACCGCTACCTCTGCAGCCAGGAAGAGGAAATCACACTTCTCTGAGTTCACAACGCCCTAAATCCACAGCCTGCGTACTCCATCCCCATTCACAAGGATGATTCCATGGAAGAAAAAAACTATCATCCCAGCTAAGAGCTCTTCTCCTGACTTGCAACCCCACGTGGGACTGTCTTGACGTCTCCACTCCAGTCTTGAACCACTTTTTTTTCCATCTCTGGGGAGAAGTGTGAGGAAAAGCTCACGGCAAGCTTTGTTTTAGGCGATGTTTGGTAGGATGTGAACTCATTTGAATTCCCAAGAAGGACAGGCTTTTGCTAAGCATATCAATACATGCAAACGTTTAGTGACATGATTGGGATGTAAAAGGATCCCCCTGAATACTTTTTTTGAATGTGGGCAGATCAAAATACATCAAAATATAAAAATTAAAAATTTAGAACTTGTTAGATGTTCAAGAAAACGCCACAATCGAAGACTTTTGATTAGATCAATGTTTAAATATGTACTGTTCTCCTGTTGCTACTGTGTCATTTTAAAGGGCCATAAAACCTCCCTTTTCAGTTCAACTCTATCTTAGAATTCATAGTGGGCGTGGAGTGCTGTGGGCAGAGGGAGGAGAAAAAGAGGGGAGCAAACAACTGCCAGTTGGCTCACAAAATGAGACACAAACCGTGAGACGCATGATTTTATAGTTTACAAAGTCAAAATGTAAAGAAATAAATAGTAATTAATTTAATGTCGTGATATGTTATTCGTAACTTCATATATACATAACCACAATTTGTTATATCATTACAAAGATTATTGTGTTTATATAAATACTGTAAATGAGTAGGACTTCTCTCCTCCTCAATCGCCGGGTCTGAATGCAGACACAGTGGAGCAGTGCAGCAAATCTCTTGCCCTATCTATTTCTACCATTAACCCTGCCAGTAATCCAGAGGATGTTAACATAGGCGAACATGGCAGCACAGATATAGGCGATGTGTCTGAATGGTAAAGAACTCAACTGATAAAAGTCCGCCATTCTCCAATTCTCGTTAAGCTCTCTTGACAAAACAAATGTTTGCTGCAAACCAACAACTTTGCTGTATCGGCCCTGACAGCATCACATGGAAGAACATGCAACATACCCTGTGGATCATTGAAACAAACACATACGACCCTTCATGAATGGTTAAATACTGGGTGCCGTACACGGCTGTGGTCTCACAGCTTGGCAGGTCTGTCATTGGAAACATGTGCTCTCATGAATAATTAAGAAGCAGGGTCTTCTCATAGGATAAGAAAACTCAGCTAACTGACATGTCACCTCTAGACAGGCAGACGAGCACTACATCATCGATTTTGATCTCACCCCAAAAATGATTTTAAACCCAGAATACAAAATGCCCAGCTGACAAAAGTTCAAAATAATCCAGTCCAATGACAGGTGCTATCTCTTAACTGATGCTCAGCACACAAATCTGATAAAATCTCCAAAAAAAAAGTACCCTAGGGTTTCTTGAACCCTTAAAAAGAAGCAAGAGCAGAGGCTCGAGTGTTAATGAGGATCTCCTGTGCACTACATGAGTCTTATGGAGGAGCGTGGATGTAGGAAAGAATAAGTGTCAACACAGGAAGATAAGAAAGGATCAGACCTAGAACTTGTGCTGTTTATGTGTGTGACAGTCATTCGCTACCACTTATGTTTTGGTGTCTGTTTATTTTGTTATTAAACATGTTCGTCGTTTTTGCGCCTCCTTCTTCTTGATGGCCATAAAGCCATTTAACCTTACAGGTGACACACACAAGGTATATACAGTATGTTTTACAGTGGCTTTTATTTTTAAGCCTCCTGTTATGTTCAATGTTAGTTTTTGTGTGTGTGTTTATTATTCTCATACTCTCCGTTTCCTACTCTACTTTCAGGTTTCTTATTGGTCCCGTTCTTTCTGTCAATCATCATTATGACGGCGCCAGTTCCACCAATCCCTGGACACACCGCGTGAAAGCTCCGACAGACCAGCGTGTGGTGTGCGCTCTGTCTCGGCATACCTTTGTGCTCCACGCAATCTTGTGTTTACATGCTTAGGCTTTGTTGTGATTTATCTTACTGTAGTAACTAGAGTTTACTTGTTAAACTTCATTAGCTTTAGGTAAAATGATTTGATGGTTGTTGTGTGATTCTAAACTGAATCTATGACCTTCTTGGTAGGTTTGTTTTAGTTTAGATCCATGACGTAAAAAGCTTAAATAGAGAATTGATTCCTGTCTCATCCTTGATCTGTCGCACTCATTACATCTGTCTCACCTAAATGTTACAGCATCCCACTTAAACATCGTAAACTCGTTACACCTCCAAAAGTGGATAAATCAGATGTAAAATTAACCCATATACCATCAGGGGATTAACCCATGTCTAATGAAATGAATCGGTGTGGTTTTGTAAAAAAAAAAAAAATCTTATTTTTAAATAATAAGCTTAAATCGCTAACTTCTGGTAATGTTCGAATGCATGTTTTGCGCGACTGACATACTGTATACTGTATGACGTATGACGCGATGATTTACTATTATCCCTTCAAGTACAATAAACCTAATGTTTGAGTGCAATGAGCTCATTTGATTAAGTGAAGTTTCATAAACTAATTTCGAGAGGAGCTTGTGATATGATTAGCACGCCTGGCTGATCATCTGTAATCAGCAATAATCCAATCAGAGCGATCCAAGCTTACTATAAATGGATAGTTCTTTCCCTACCACTCTATCTTCGTTTTGGAAGAACACAAGCTAAGCAACACGCCTCAGCAACCTACCAACCTACCAGCCTACTAGCCAACCAACTACCAAAACAAACAATCCAACCAACCAGTCAGACAACCAAGACACTTCACAACAAGAATTGACGCCGACAAAATGGAAATAACAGCAACAACAACAACGCCATGACAACCAGTGAGAACTCAGCTCTCTCCGACACGCCCGCAGCGGCGCAACAACAGGCAGCCCCGTCAGCAAACGGACTCGAGGCCCCAGCGAGAGGCCGCAGGCCCATCCGCGCGGCGATAACACAACGCCGCCCGAATTCACCATCGCCAAGCCGCCACCTACCTTCACCAGCTTCCTCCGATGCCTCCGCCAGATCGTCATCCCATGTCTCCAATAAAATCACCATCCTGGAACTCCGTAAACATCTTTCAGACGCCGGTATTCCCGTCCCACCACGATGCAATAAAGCCGATCTCATAAGCTGTACTCCGCCATTACTCCCCAGACTTCGCCCACCATGGACACGTCAAGAAGCCGCCCGGTCACGCCACGCCCGCTATCCCCAGCTCTCCAACGCTCAAACTGAACTTTCTCAACCCGGACAATCAAAAAAGGCTACACAAAGTACAGCACCAAACAGGAAATCATCCAGACCACGTTTTTAAGAAAACAGGACCACCCCAGCTTCATCACAGCAACATAATGAAATTGCCGACACTTCCGCCTCGCCAGCAATCGAGCCCCGCAAGACGCCAGCCCACCAGCTCTTCCGCCTTCTACTTCAATATGCTTCTCAAAAGATAACTCCGACTAAACTCAAAGACGCCGGCGATCCAAGCCTATGCAAAGAAGCCGGACTTCACCCGCAGTACTGTACATCGCATGCTTGAGGAGAAGCCCCGCAAAATAAGTACTCTCCAACTAAAACATTTTATAAATAATCTGGAAGACGAGACCAGCGTGAATAGAATGATTTCAACCCAAAAACTCACCTCAAACCTCCCGCCGGTCCACAGATGCATAATATTCCAACAGCTGAAGCAACCAGACTGCAAGGGTTCACGAAATATAATCCGGAAAACATTAGTCCGCAGTATATTCATACGTCGACAAACCTCCATGAAACGCACGGTTGAATCCAAGCTGATCGCTGGAGCACGTTCACTAGAACAGCAGGTCAAGTCACAATATAAACACTGACATTCAGCCAATAAAATGGCCGCGACTTTGATTGACACTCCTTTGAACCAATAGCTGAAGAAGCGTCAACATCCAATGAGCTCCCAACTTGAGACGGTCTCGCCCATGACAGATTTATGAATGGACTCCATGAAAAAGCCTTGTGAATGAACTGGGCCAGATTTGCTCGTCAGTGTATCCAAATATAACGCTATTTTATCATGGATTAAAACAAGCCCACGATAAACATTTATTCTGGATACCATGTGGGGATATAAGTTTCAAGTTCAGTGTTTTAGAGAAGGGGAAAATAAATAAATAAATAAATAAATAAATAAATAAATAAATAAATAAATAAATAAATAAATCAAATTTATAACAAAAAAAAAATAATAATAAATAAAAATAAATAAATTACAAAGACAAACCTTTCGCTTGCCCGATATGAATGGAAGAAGGGTGTTTCTGACAATGCAGTGATTGTTTCATCCATCGACTCAACGTTAGATGGATTTGCTTTGTTGTTAAACAATTCTATGACACTAAGGGGTTTAAACTTAAACTCTGCTATTACTTCACTGGTTCAGTCTTCAAGAGGTACTTCCTGGACCACCAGCTCTCCATTCATCTGCCACCCTGCAGGGGAACGAAGGCCCACCTTTTTATCCTTGCACATTATGACTACAAACTATTGTAGCACACATTAACAAAGCATGTAAAGTCACAATTGCACTTGCCCCTTTAAGATGCCTCACCCTGATATCAGCCAAAACAACTCATTATGTCTGCTCTACATGTACCATGTTGTATAACATTTCATTTCCAATTTTCTATTGTTTTTCAGAGACGGAGAAGCTAACCGCAGAATCTGACCCTCATCCAGCCTGTTACATTCCACATCCATTCTAAATACATTCACGCTCCACGCAAGGATGCATTCCCACTCACACAGCTCAGGCCCTCAATGCCATATTCTCACTGTTTCAATCTGACATCATTTTTATCCCAAATTCCCCTATCTGATCTAACTTTGTGGGATGAAGGAATTATTGTACTTTACTACCCATAGCAAAACAAGATCAATTACACATAGGACATTTTATACACATTTTGACATCCCCTCCCCCATACACCCATCTTAAAACCCCCTTAGCTTCCTTACACCACAGTAGAGCTATTCCACCCAGCTAACCCTCTCCAGCTGACTTTCTCCCACATGCATTCTAAGCATAAGCTTTATTCTGCTGTTCTCCCCCCCCCCCCCCCCCATCTCATTAACATACAAGCTCCTTCACTACCATTCCCCTTATTTCTTCATTTATAGTTTCCTCCTAACTCAAACCCTTCCATTTACTCTCTCCACAGGTTGGCCCTATTTAGGGGTTGCCCTGAGCTTTAATCGCTGCAGCAGCGAAGCTCCAAACCAGCTCATATATACTTGCTTCCCAATACCACTATCATCACACCCCCCTCATAAATACAGCAGCATATGCTGGTGGGAGCACATATGCCTCCATACTGACCCACTGCACCTCGGCAGCAGCACAGATGCTCTGCTGAGCTACACTCACCCATTTAAACCACTGCAATCGCAGTGACACTTTAGCTGAACCCTTATTCATTCATTCACCTTTACACATCACTACTGACAGCTTTTACTTTCATGCGTCAACTTCCATAACTTCCAATACTGACTACCACTGCACCTCTGCAATAGCGGAGATGCTTCGTCGAGCTACACCCACACATAGCACCACTGCTAATGCAGTGGTGTTCTAGCTGACCCCTTTTTCGCTTCTTTACATACCACTACTGACAATATTTAACACTCATAATGCACCAGTGCCGACTACCACTGCACCTCTGCAAAAGCAGAGACGCTCTGCCGAGCC
>CAIGQQ010024269.1:0-32450 GCA_903798035.1 Danio albolineatus
TATTTTGCACTGTCGTTGTATCTGCACTGTCGTTGTATTTGCACTGTGTGTATTTTGCACTGTCGCTGTATTTGCACTGTCGTTGTATCTGCACTATCTGTATTTTGCACTGTCTGGAGCCAGCACCTAAGCTTTTCACTCATCATAGCACACGTGCTGCTGATGATGTGACAATAAAAGTGATTTGATTTGATTTGATAAAAAAAATTCAAAGATTAATTTAGTCAAAGATTAATTTAGAGATAAATAAAAACTGTTACCATTTTAAATAACTGTGTCATTGTCTTAGAAGACCACAAATGCATTTGAGAATATTTGAGATAAGGCTGAATCAAGGAAAATGCTAATATGTGTTGCACATAATAAATGTGTTTGAGTTTCTGTGATATCAGAGCGCCATCTGTTGGTTGATGTTGGTAGCGGAGGAGTGTTGCTTTCAGTTTTCAGTCCTGGTTTGTTTGGGAGTGACAGGCATAACGGTGGGTCATTGACCTCTTACTGCAAGCGTTAAACCATCGTGTTAATGCCAAATATTTTTGATTTGTATAACTGCTCATTCATGGCGGCTGAATTCATCGAGATAACATTATTATGTGATGATATGACACACTGCACAAGATGTATGTGAGAGTAAAAGAGATTTATTTGTGTCTCACAGTTTTACAATAATTCAATTCAATTCAATTCACCTTTATTTGTATTGCGCTTTTACAATGTGGATTGTGTCAAAGCAGCTTCACATAGAAGGTTATAGTAAATTGAAAATGTCAGTTTAGTTATTAGCTAGTAAATTATTAGCTAGTATATAGCTGAGTTCAGTTCAGTTCAGTGTTGTTTAATATTCACTACTTAGAGTTCAAACACTGAAGAGTAATCCATCGGTGCGCAGCTCTAGCTGCAGTCTAGTCGCCGGAGGTTGGAGAATGAAAATGATCGAGAGAAAAAGGGATGAATCTTCAAGCTGCATCTGTGGTTCTTTATGCCTTTATGTTGCTGGCTGAATAGCTAGGCAGCCAGTTTTAGTAAGGCCTGTATAAACTACTTATTGAATGTCGTTTTAATTGTAATGTATTCCCCTTTTCTCAACTATGATCAGATGTTGTTGGTAAATAAACACTAACAATGATTATTACAATTTGTGATAAGAAAGTTCTAAATAATAGCTTGTATCTGCAATGTTTAATTACATGGTCTAGTAATGACATTTATCTACATTAAAAAAAATCTTGAGCTTAAACTTGACCTTTGACCCCTACTTTGAAGTTACTGTCCTCTGCCTTTGTATTGTGTGCAGAAAGTGAAAAGACGTGCCAAGGCAAAGCCGCAACTTCCACATGATCAATATCGCTGATCAACATTTACGAAGAACAGCACCACCCGTAGTGTCCAGTAATCAGCTATTTTTATTTGGAGGATTGGCAGTTACTTAGAGCCATTTACTTAATGCTATCCTGTGCTTTGGTTGCATTTGCATATTACTTCCAAATGTAATAATACATAATATATAATTAGTTTCTGTAATTTGAAATTAATTGTTTACACAATTACAATATTTTTATCTCAGTATTGTAATAAGTTTCACTACTTTTGCATTAATTTTGAGTTAATTTTTAATTTCATAGGTATGACCTAGTTATCTAGCCTGTATATTAGTGCTCTTTTTTTAGAGTGGCATACTGATTTAACATCACTTTGCATTCCCTCTTCCACTTAGACTGCAGTCACTTTCCCCATTAGGCACAATATTTGCTATTAAATTTTTTTTCATTGAATTCTTTAACTTTAAATGAATAATGTTTCAAATAAAAATATTATAAAGAAAAATATGCAACTAAATAAAGTAAAATTAAATTATCCATGTATTAAATAAAACCGCCTGTAGTTGGTGGTAAGACACTGTCTTAAGACATTTATTCAGTAACAAAGCAACGGTTGTATTTATGAATAAGTCAATGAATCGACTCACAATTCATTAAAAAATATTATTCATTCACAAAAATAACCCAGCCTAGCCTAAAGAACGACTGGCCTGATGTAAACGCCAGCAGGTTGGACTAATGATCAATCTTCTTGTGGATAAACAAGACTCTGTCATCACTTAATGCTGTGGATTTTATTGGGTTACAAGAAAAGGTAGGAAATGGTTTTAACTGTGAACTGTGCTGATTTTATGTGTGATCATGCCACAAATCTAACACTGTCACCACATTTCAGTCAACTAACTTACTAGTCAGTAGCCCCCGACTAATAGCAACTAGTTACTAGCCCCCGACTGCACTACGTGAAAAATAGGAATTATGAAAAAAAAAAAAACAGATATGCTATAAGAGGTGATTTTTTTCCGAAAGAGATAGCTGCAGACCAGGTTTTACATAGTATTTAGTGAATTATTATATTTTTCCACACTATATAGGCAGTGCAACAGGTAACAATTTTGCTTTTGAACTAAAAAAAGCACAGCGCATCGGGGCATAATGGAGAGTATTATAAGCCTATTATTATTAATATTATTATCATTATTATTATTATTATTATTAGACATTTGTCTGGACATATATCTGGACATATTTCTTATTCAAACTTAAAAACCAAACTTAAGCACCCGATAGCTCCATCCATTCCGCTACATGATCAAAACTGTCGCTGTTGAGTGAGTGAAGTGTCCAACAGTGCACACTTCTTTTTATCGGTTAAATAAGTGCATCATCATGGAATTTAAAGTGCACCTTATCATTTTAGAGTAAAAGAATATTTCATTGTGAGCGCACTATTTACATTATTTCTACTACTAAATGTATAAGTATGTGATTTGGGACGCACCTATAGACAGCACAGACAGAGCCCTACCTGCTGTTCTCTAGTATTTTTTCGATAAATGTCCACCGATGCTCTTGTGAGTCTCCCTCTTCTGCCTGCTCTCTCCATTACCTGAAAGAGAAAAATCTGACACAGACAAGGCCTAATGAACCATCTATACCAACCATGCTTGGTAGTTATATATATACCACCCATATACCATATACCAGTGTTTCTCAACTGGTGGTTCGCGACCCAAAAGTGGGTCGCGGGAACATTTTTATTGGGTCGCGGAGTGCGTGGTCAAAAAAATAAATAAATAAAATAATTTATTTTGCTTATACCGGACTTTTATTTTGAAATGCGCGCGCAACAACAGTTCAGTTTAGTTCAGTAACTGAACATTTCTCTACCCTAACCGCTGTTTACAGTATTTATTGTTTTTACTTCGTAATATTTCTATAATTTGATACATTTTGTTAAATGCAACAATAAAATATTGGGTCGCGGCTTGATGACCATGTAAAAATGTGGGTCCCGTGGCCAAACCAGTTGAGAACCACTGCCATATACCATATATATATATACACCATCTATACCCACCATCCATCGATTCACCTGTCCATCTGCTTTTTAAAAATAAATTCCTGACCATCCAGTCATTGCTGAGGTGTGTGATTCCTTTTTTCTCTCCATGTGGTCCATTCTAATCTGAAAAATACAACAGAAAAGATGTCAAGTCATTAATTTAGTTTCATCTACCATTGTCTCCAGTCTGGTTCTGTTCTAACACTAACAAATATTATTTTGCAACTATAAATACTCTATCAGTGTTCAGCCTGTTCACTAGTAAAAAAAGGACTGAACTCCCTATACACTGTCAGTGTTGATTCTTGGATATCAGTTTACTTATGTCTGCTGTGTCTCCATGTCTGTCCTAGTGTGGTGTCTCCTGGATCCTTGTCTGTTCTTCATCCTGTTTGCCATCTGTGGTATCCGTCTCCAGTCTCCAAGCCTGCACAGTCAAATATCCAGTTTATGCTCATGGACTTATCATCTGCATCAATATACTCTCCTGCTTATACTCACCTGCCATCCTGTAAATAGACATAGTTTATATTATTCACCTGAATCCCTTATGTGACACTCTCTAAAAATTAAATTGTATGCTGGTCCAGGTCTTCAAGTATATCTCCTCTGTTTCCCTTGTGATTCTCATTTTTCTGCTCCACTCCAACCTGCAAAAAAAAAACAAAAAACAAAGACAGCCCCAACAAAACCCTACCTGCTGTTTTTCCTTGAGCATTTTGTAGACAAATGTTCACAGATTCTCTTGTGAGTCTCCCTCTTCTGCCTGATCTCCATTAGCTGAAAAATGAAAATCCTGACACAGACAAGGCCTATCTAACTATCTATACCAGTGGTTCTCAAAGTGTAGTACACAGGCTTCCTTCTAGTAGAACGCAGGGGAATCACTGAATAATAATTAAAGTATATGAACACTCTTTTACCCAGTGACAAGTATGATAACACCGATGTGATCAGCATTGGCTGTACCCTGTACTTTATGATCACACCGTTGTTATTAGCATGTTTAGTGCATTCGTCACCAGATGCTAAGAATCTAAAATACTGTGGAGCTCTTCAGCAGATCCGCGCTAGAGAAGTGCTTCTGCAGACCAGTCCTGTTGGCATTTCAGTTACTGCAAAAACTGTAACAACAAAACTCTTGTTAGTTTTATAATGTTAAAACTAGGTTGTAATTTCTATGTCATTGAATAGCAGACACTTGTACCTCAAGATCTCAAAGATATACAGAGAAATATAATAGAAGTACAACTATCCCCGGTCTCCCCCATACAAATATGTCATATGTACATGCTGCATATATTTCAGAATGGATCAAAAATGGTTTATATATGATATGAATATGATGACTTATAAATTTATGAGGTCCAATCTACATTTCCAGGTTTTGATGAATATAGGCTACTATATGCTAATACTTTACCTTTAAGTACAGCATTTTATTTACTTATTTTTTACCTTTTACGAACAGAACCGATTTTTAAACGCATTTTTATTTAAACGTGAGCACAGTACAGTGTTAATGTTCAAAGTATTTATAATGTTTAAAGTGGCTGACATTATTTTTATGAATAAATCTGCCTTGCTTTTGAACTATGCAGAGCTGTAGCTGATTAATTAGGCCTGCTACGCTACTATATTTCAATGCTAGTCATTAGGTGGTACTTGGAGAGCCAAATTCTTTTTTTTTTTTTGAAGTGAAAAAGTTTGAGAACCACTGATCTATACCAAACACCAACCTCTTCATCTTGGAAAGACGTCCATCGATGCACCCGTCCATCTGGATTTAAAAAAAAGGAATTCCTGACCATCAATTTCCAGTCTCTGCTGAGGTGTGTGATTCCCTTTCTCTACCTGTGGTCCATTCCTACCTGTAAAATACAATAGAAAGATGTCAAGTCATTAATTTATCATTCTATGGAAGTTTCATCTCCCATTGTCTCCAGTCTGGTTCTGTTCTAACACTAACAAATAATATTTCACAGCTATAAATAAATACTCTACAACAGGGGTGCCCAATCCTGTTCCTGGAGATCTACCTTCCTACAGAGTTCAGCTGCAACCTTGATTAAACACGTTACCGTTAATTACCAAGTGCTGCTTCAAATTCTTTCAATTGGTTTACTTGTGTTTGATCAGGGTTGGAGCTCAAATCTGCAGGAAGGTAGATCTCCAGAAACAGGATTGGGCACCCCTGCTCTACAAGATGACAATCTATAAACTTAGAATAGATAAATGTGCTACAAGAATTATTATTAGATAGTGATATCCAAATGAATGAAACATACAAACAACATTAGTATCTTTCTGTACTAACCTGACAACATAACAAATGACAAAATGACATTATAAAAAAGGCTACTAAAGAATACAACAGAATACACAAACTATGTATGTATATATTAAATCCTAAAGTTAATAATATAGCAATCTCCAATTCCAACCAGTCTAAGCACAAAAAGACGTGGGAAAACTAATATAATAATCTGAAACGAGATGACAGAGAGAAATACTAAAATCTTTAATGTCCTTCAGCAAAAGCACGTCGAAACAACCAAATATAATAACCTACAATGATACTTTTAGAGATCTTTACATACCGCTAATGTCAGCGATGGTCAGACACTTAATACAGGTCACACTCAACGTCATCGAATACATTCTTTTTTTAGAACGCCACTGACAGCAACGCCACCGCGCCGCCATATTCAATCACTTTAAAGGTGCAGTGCGCGATTTGCGTGAAGCACTATAGAATAAACGAATAATAATAATAATAATAATTCTGTTAAGGATTTGGGTCCCTGTAGCGATATCTTTTGAGTATAATAGCAACTTTGATTCTCAGTTTAACTAACTCTTGTATGTTTATATTCTCTGTATTTTGCATACGTCTTATTTTACAGGCATATAGAAAATTAATCTTTATCTAACCTGTATGTAATCTCTAAAAATAAATAGTTCAGAAAAAAGTAATCAATCATACATATTATAATAGTAGAATTCCATATAATAGAATAGAATAAAATAATAAATTATATCTGAAAAGATTATTTAATAATAGCAAACATAATATGAAATAGTATGTGTGTGCTATGTATAATCATAACTATAATTCGAGTATAAATGATACTAATACACCATTGCGCACATCATTGGCTAAAAGGAACATACAAAAGGTAGTGTGAGTCAGGGATGGGCAAACATATTTTTGAAAATGCTATTTAATATTTTCCCCCTAACATATACATTTGGGTTACTAATTTTTGAAATCATTCAATTCCAATCTCCTCAGTTAGATATCTGCACAGAAATCCTCAAAGGGAATCACAGAAGATGATACATACTGCATAGCCATCCACATGCAAACCTCCACTGTCAGGTCACAAGTTGTGAATTTGTTGCTAAGAGAGTAACACTGTATTTTGATGCCCCCTTTAGATAGTCGGCTGACTTTTAAGTTACTTTTCAAGTACTTACTCTCATGTGGGTAGTATCTGTAGATTGTCATTTAAATGTTCTTAGGCAATCATTACAATGTCTACAACAAGTAAACTTTTATGCAACAACAAAACAATATAATCACATATAAAGTTAGGCTTAGGTACAATTTTCATTCATGTATTTGCAAGAGTGTTATTAACTATTCAATGCATTTAACTTTATTTTAAGGTACATTTATCTGCTCATCAATTATCTGTCAAATTAGACCCATCAAAATGAAAACCTAAAAAATGCTGTTGAATGACTGTAAGGAGCCAACATCACAGACAGCATGGTTACTAGTCAGTAAATGTTCAGCAGATAGTCAACAGACAGGTAGTAGCAACACTGGTGCAAGTATTTGAAGACAAAGACACAACAGCACCACACGTACAAGAACATAGAAGTAAGTTCAGAGTCATTAGGAACATCTGAATAAATAAGAACAGAGTCATTAGTTCTTCCAGGTGTGTTTAATAAACTGCTGTCAAATATTTCAATAAACACAACTGAACATTAAACTGCTGCATATATATGTATGGCTGTATATTCATTCATTTTCTTTTAGGCTTAGTCCCTTTATTCATCAGGGGTCACCACAGCGGAATGAACCACCAACTTATCCAGCATGTTTTACACAGCAGATGCTCTTTCAGCTGCAACCCATCACTGGAAAATATCCATACACTCTCATTCACACAACGGACAATTTAGCTTACCCAATTCACCTATACCACATGTTTTGGACTGTGGAGGAAACCGGAGCACCCAGAGGAAACTCACGCAACCACGGGGAGAACATGCAAACTCCACACAGAAGTAGCTACTTTTTTTAGCGAATTCTGTACCCTGTAGCCCCTTCACAACCCTTTGAAGGTTTATATCGTACAAACTTTTATTAATGATTTTTATTTTATCATTAATTCAATTTATTTATTTACGCCAAATATGTCTAAGATCCTCGAGCCCAGGGCTCCTTTTCGTAAGCAGGGTGAAAGGGGAGTTTGAGCTCAGGTAGATCTCGATGAACTCCCCGACTTGTCTCTGTTCTGATGACAGATATAAGGATGGCTAAAGGGAGGTATATGGCTTACTAAGAGCTAGACTATGGTGCTAATTTAGAATGTTCAGTTTACTTCGGTCATGTGTTTTTGGACTGTGGGAGGAACCCAGGAGAAACCCATGCAAGCATGGGGAGAATGAGCAAACTCCACACAGATATGTCAACTGGTTCAGTAGAGACTTTAACCTGAAATTCTTGCTGGTGTATTTACAGTGAGTCAAGAATTGTCTAATTGGTGAATCATGTGTTAACTAAAGTGGGACCAGCTGTGGACAATCATAAGCATGTGATCCTCTCGAAAGTAATTTATAAGTAAACTTCACTGAATGAACAGCCAAACTACATGAAAAAGTTGCAGTTTTGAATATACCCGTGTTTGTATGGACAAGGACTCAATTTTGAGGATCTCCATTGTGACACTTCATGTGAGCGCTGAGGTTTTTTTTACGTTTGAAGTCCTTTCCACACTCACTGCATCTAAAACGATCCTCTCCTGAGTGAATCTTCATGTGTTGCTTAAAGGAGTCTTTGCGTGTGAGACTCTTTCCACACTGATCACATGTGAACACTATGGTTCCAGTGTGACCATTCATGTGGTTCATGAGGCTAGCTTTGGTTGTGAAGCTCTTTCCACACTGAGTACATGCAAACGGATTCTCTCCGGTGTGACTTATCATGTGGAGTATGAGTGTTCTTTTATATGGGAAACTTTTGCTACACTCTGTGCAAGTATAAATTCTCTCTCCAGTGTGAGTTCTCATGTGGACTGTAAGGGTGCCCTTTTGCTTAAAACTCTTTTCACACTGAGGGCAAGAGTAAGGCTTCTCCCCAGTGTGAATTCTCATGTGCACTGCCAAGTTTCCTGTATTATGGAAGCCTTTTCCACACTGTTGGCATGTGTACGGCCTCTCCCCAGTGTGAATACTCATGTGCACTGCCAAGTTTCCTGTAGTATAGAAGCTTTTTCCACACTGTTGGCATGTGTACGGCCTCTCTCCAGTGTGAATTCTCATGTGCACTGCCATGTGTCCTGTATTATAGAAGTTTTTTCCACACTGCTGGCATGTGTACGGCCTCTCTCCAGTGTGAATTCTCATGTGGCTTTTAAAGCCTGATATATGACCAAAACTCTTTCCACACTGTTCGCAGGTGTAAGGTTTCTTTTTAGTATGAACTCTCATGTGAACATCAAGCTTTGATATTTTACTAAAACTCTTCCCACACTGTTTACAGCTGAAATTACACCTAGATTTGGATTTCCGAGGTCTTCTGCGTGATGAAGTCTTTTTAGTCAGTGTGGGTTTTTCATCAGTCGTTATTTCTTGGGTTTTCTCAAACTGCAGTTTCTCTTCCATTTCATTCAGTTCAGGAATCTCTTCTTTCAGCACCATCAGGTCTTAAAAAGAAAAAAGAAAAAAAGTTAACTTTAGTATGAAGGCACAAAAGCGACAAGCATGAAATGGATGTTTCACCCACAAATGAACATGACCTCACCATTTACTCTCCGTCATGTGGTTTTAAACATTTCCTTTCTTCTGGAACACAAAGAAAGCCAGCGTTTTTCACAATATCTTCTTTTGTGTTTAACAGAATCAAGAAACTC
The DNA here is from genome assembly GCA_903798035.1 of Danio albolineatus. Classification (NCBI taxonomy): domain Eukaryota; kingdom Metazoa; phylum Chordata; class Actinopteri; order Cypriniformes; family Danionidae; genus Danio; species Danio albolineatus. The sequence goes on from CAIGQQ010024269.1 coordinate 9,534, forward strand.
ATAAAGGTTTAAAACCACACGAGGGAGAGTAAATGCTGAGGCTATTTTCATTTCTGCATTAACTATCCCTTTAAAGGGTTCCTATTATGAACCTTTTTAACTAGATGTAAAATAAGTCTTTGGTGTTCCCAGAATGTGTCTGAGGTTTCAGCTTAAAATCAGATCATATACCTTGCAGAATATTTAATTTTGGGGGTCAGAGGAAAACAAAGTTTTGTTTGTGCCTGTGGCTTTAAATGCAAATGATCAAATGCACTTGCTCTAGATTACTCGTGTTGTGTCCCTCATGTGTATCTTCCACTGCATTTAAAAATTCATAACTTGCTTAGAAGACCCGATTGAGACAAATCCTGCATGTTTATAGCAAGTACGCATAATTCACTCTTATATTAGTGAGTCTGCATTAGTGTATATAACTTATGCAAATGTTTCCCAGTACTGGGTTGCAGCTGGAAGGGCATTCGCAGTTTAAAACATATACTGGATAAATGGGTGGTTCATTCCACTGTGGCGACCCCTGATGAATAAAGGGACTAAACTGAAGGAAAATGAATGAATGAACTTACGTTTGCTATAAACTGGAGTGATGAGGAGATGGGAAGATGACATACTTTGCTACTTGTTTTCATTCAGATTCATTCAGCCTTTGTGCATGTCCTGAGGTTCAGCTGAAGACCTTAGTGGTGACATGTTATATACCCGACAAGATGCAGTAATGCCATCTAAAAAGGTTTCCTGCTTTGTCTAATCAGGGACAGTGACAACGTAAATATCCAAATAATAATGTTAACCCGGGGTTTACCAATGTGAAACGTCTGTTAATGAACACACAGGGTTATTTTTTAACCCCTGGTATAGCATGAGCAGTGTGGAACGTGATTACAGATAACCCAGGATTCTGTTTATCCAGGGTTAACCATTTGAAGTGTGAAAAGCCCTAAAAATACTCAGCACCAGCTCTCAGGATAACCAGAGCACAATGACAAACAGCGACATACAGAAATTGTCAACCATGTCATAGTAGTAACCTGATCTCATGTTATTGTTTTAGAACTTCAGTTGACTACTGGAGAAAGGACCAGGAATAATAAATGGCAGAAAACGGTCACACTACCAGCTCTCCAAACAAGTGTGTTCATGACTACACATACAAAGAAAAATAAATAAAATGAGAAAATATGGCTTAGCAGCATCAAGCAGCATTAGGCATGGGCCAGTATAAGATTCTGACGGTATGACAACCTTGGATAAAAATATCACGGTTTCACTGTACTGTGATTACAGCTCTAAAATATATTCTTTTTAATTGTCTGGGTGAAAAAACAAACACTTTTTTCCCTTTGAACACAATTTATTTTCTTCTGAGAAACTTTAAAGTATTTTGGAGCAGTAAACATGTCAGGCTGAATCATTCAAATGAATCATTGACTTCTGCTGTCCTCATTTGTTTCAAAAACACAGATTTCTTTACAATTTAACAGCATCTTTAAATATCTTTTCTGCTGGAGATACTGCTGTCCTAAAAAACTTCGTAAAAAAAATCTTACATATGCCGTAGGGATGGTACAGCAGAAAATATTGGCGGTTTTAAAACCTTGACTCTTCCAAACTGCGGTATATATTGAAAACGGTTATCGTCCCGTGCCTAAGCAGCATAACACTGTTTTTAAGAACTGAAAATTAATTTTTAAAACAAAGTCTCAAGCAAAAAGATTCCAATGGCGGCGCCTGCTGGTACATGAAGAATATGGTCAATACTGACGAACTTTACACTCAAATGTTTGCACATCATCAGCATGCTGTAATACATTTCTGAAGCAGCAAAAAGTCATTTTCAGACTAGTTTGTTGGCCAGTTGTAGTCAGTGCAATGCTAAACGTTATTGTTCCACTATAATTTGTTTTGTCTCACGTCGTCCCACAACAACATCATATAGTTTAGAATACTGTACAATGTTTTATAACAATTAAATATTTTAGTGTCCATTTCATTCAGCATATTTAATATTGGGGTATCCGAATTTTTTGACATACTTTAAACCAGGGTTTCTGCAGGTTTCACCAAGTTAAATGTAAGAAGTTTTAAGACCCTTATGATTACATTTTTGACTCATAAAGGGCTAAAGGCTAAGGAATTTTTCAAATGGCCCAGATGGAAAAGATTTTTATTTGTCCTATCAAAATATTACAATTTAATACATTTAATAATACAATGATAAATAAATAATAAAAAAACAATATTTTTGATATTTCTTAGCAAAAGATTTGAAATATTGTGTAAAAACAAGCAAGCTCTACTTGTATCCATAGATTTTTTCCAACATAAACTTTCTTTAAAATAAAAAAATGCACAAATGTTTTAAAAGTTTTAAAAACTGTAATAAACTAAATCTATGAACAACAATCTGTCCAGGTCGATGTCCTCAGCAGTAAATACATGGAGCACCTTTAAACAAATGTTACTGTGAGGAAAATAATTAAACCATTATGATAAATAGAGTTTTTAAACAAAAAGTTTAAAGTTTTATTGAGATGATTGTTGGTGATTTTATGGGTTATGGCCAGATTTGGTAGCAAAACATGAACAAAGGAAAATCAAGACTTGTTTTAAAAAAAGATTTAAGACCTACAAGTAAATTTAAGACTTTTTAAGGCGTAAAATTTTGTTTAATTGTTTAAACACAATATCCCTGGTAATTAGTTATTATAATAATGATGTAATTCTAACTCAGACACAATCTGTGAGAACTAGTAACAACTACTAGAAACAATTTTAAACCCATAAAGAAGTTGATGAAAAAGGGAATTGTGATCAAAGTGACATATGCAAATAGAAAGTACTAAGCCAACACTATCACTGTAATAGCAGATATCTTCTAGGAGAATACTGTAGGTCAAATATCCTCAGCTCAGTTCAACTTTAATTTATTGTTTTTGATTAATTTTATATTGTGCCAGTGCTCAAGGACGCTTTACAAAAACAGTAGAACAACAAGAAAAGCAATAACCTTAAGAAGGCAGAGAATATGGGAGACTAATATTACATAAAAAGAATGACAAAAGACATGTGAACAAGTGACGGAAGAAACTCATTTGTGTGTTTTAATGAGTGCTGATGTGTGTTTAGGAGAACTAGGCAGCACACTCTGCAAGATGGATTTAATTTAGTATTCTTATTATTTAAATATATCTGAATGAGGATCAAATGACTGAGTTGGTCTTTGAGAATGAAAATCTACCTGTTTGTTCCTGCGGATCTTCATGTTTGACTCTGAATGTTTCTTCAATCTTCACATCTTCACTCTCCTCTTTAATAAACGCCATCTTTATAACAGTGTGGAGATCAGTCACTTCAGCAGGAGTTTTTCTCTGCGTTTGGACACTTTATCCTGTTTAAAATGAACAAAACAATAAAAATGTTCTGTTTAAAATAAATAAAACAGTGAACAGAAACAAAATAACTTCTCTTCAACACTTGCTTCAACAGTTTCTTTATATGAGAGTAATTAACAAACAGAAATCAGGTAAGTCCGAGCAAGAAACAACTGCCACAAATGACCAGATTAAAATTAGTAACGTTACTCCCTTTCTTATATATAGTGATGTTTACTTACAATGGAATTATGCTGTTTAATAAATTAAACCTTCATTAAAACACTTATTACACACATTACTGTTACTGTATTCAAACAATAGCCCTCATTACTGCGAGTAAAATAGTACTAAGTTGGTTAAAGGGTTGAAATAATATTGTCAACAGCAGGTACATCATTTAGCATCGAGTGAAAAACCTGAAACTTTAATAAATCGGTTTATATTCATGTAAAAGCTTTAAAGCAAACCTTTCTTCTCCACTCCAGCCGAATAACAGCGCCGGAGCGGCGCAGCCTTATGACGTCACGCGCCACGCTAAAATAAAAGTCTTTTGTTTAGCTTTTTTTTTGCCACTTACTGTTGCAGTCATGACTTATTGATACATTTCCCTCTCGCTTTCCACTGTACACAATATATCTGCTCTCTTTCAAACACACAGATATTCAGTATTTGAAGTTTAATGCACTCAATTTTTAAAGCAGAAAATGCCAACATTTTAAAAGGTACAAATAATCTGATGGGTGTTTTGAGCTGAAACTTTACAGACAACTTCTCGAGACACAGAAGACTTATCTTAAATTTTGCAAAAGGGGTAACATAGGTGCTCTTTAAGTAAAAAGTACCCATTACTACTACATGTTTTAGTTCCATTAGCTGGGTACTGTAAATATTCGGTTTTCCCCACAGTCCAAAGACATGCAGTATAGATAAACTAAATTAGTGTATGTGCATGTGTCAATGTGACAGTGTATGGATGTTTCCCAGTACTGGGTTGCAGCTGAAAGGGCATCCCCTGCGTAAAACATGCTGAAATAATTGGCGGTTCATTCTTCTGTGGCAATCCCTGATAAATAGGCAGATAAGTAGACCTCACATACTATTGATAAATAAATATAAAATAACTTACAGTTAAATTTAATAAGTAAAATGTTTGTTGCCAATTTTATGAAAGTAGCCAAGCAGCTTCACACCCTGTAATACTGCCTAACATTGCTCAAAAAGTCAGCTCATGTATCATCCTGACACAAACTCACAGCATTCAGCATGTAGTTATACAGCTGTTAGATCAAAAACAATGGCTGCCATTCATGTTCAAACACTCTAAAATAATTCTGCAGGCCTGTCTGTCTTTATAAATAATGTCTTACATTTTACACTGAATTCTGTCCAAAATATGTTTTCTTTTGCTAAAATAAATTCTTATTGTATTTGACTGCAAACTATTTTTAATCAGGCTCGCTGCCTTATTCTCTTCAAAGAGCAGCTCTCATACAGAGCCCGTTATTTCAGTGTTTTGTCCAGAATATTGTGGATATTTGTGTATTCCTTCTGTTTTGTCATCGGCTATGTGAAGATTACCAGACAAACCTCTTTTGAGTGTACACTGGCTAGGATTTAAGTTGATCATATTTATGAGAAATGATTGAGTTATTATTGAAATGAGACATCAGGTCATCGCCCTATCACAGATCAGAGAACATGCTGCCGTACATCATACAAGTCTTTCAGCACTTCAGTACTCCATCTTCACCATCTGTTAACATTGCATTAGTCTTTTCAGTCTCATTGTACAGTAGGACACTGTTTGAGTTAGTGCTATTGTAGAAGTATTAGCTTTAGTTCATATTTTACTTTTGAATACTGTTTTTCTTGAATTAGTGAGTTACAGACAAACTATAAAAAATGGCTATTATTGATTAATAATAACAGATATAATGTATTATTTTATTCTACATTATTGCATATAATTTGTACTATAATAATAATGTGTGATTCTTTACTTTTTATAAATGTTTTTGTTAACTGTTCTAAAACTGCAAGAAAAAAGAGGATTCCAGCATAAAGGAAACATTTATTGATAATACATCTCTCTTTATACCATAATATATGACACGTTTGAGCTTTCTTACTTGTAGGTAACTGGAGTTTTTTACACCATAAAATTATAATCAGTTATTAAATATAAGCGTTATTATATTTATATCTAAGAAAACAGCAGCTCCTCCATTCAGTTGCGTCTGTTTACAGCACACATACAAACATACAGAAGTTAGTCAAACTGAGAATCAAAGTTGCTCTTTATATACTCAAAAGATACAGTTACAGGGACCAAAATTCTTAAGAGAATTATTATTATTATTATTATTATTATTATTATTATTATTATTATTATTATTATCTTCTACAGCGCTTCACGGAAATCGCGCACTGCAGCTGAATATGGCGGCGCGGTGGCGTTGCTGTCAGTGGCGTTCTAAATAAGAATGTGTTCGAGAAACGATGACGTTGATTAACTAGTGTGACCTGCATTAGTGTCTGACCATCGCTGACATTAGCGGTGTGTAAAGATCTTTCTAAAAGTATCATTTTAGCTTATTGCAGACTTTGATCCAGGCAGTTTTACTCTCCTGTTGTTCCTGATGCGTCCAGTAGAGGGGATAAAAGATACATGGCCAAATAATAGATGAGAAGTCAACTCTTACAGATTAGTAAATGTCCTGTTCATAAATATACTTTTATTTTTATTTTTTAGGTAAATATAAAAGCTAAGTTAATGTATCAGAAAGTGAGTTTAAATATACAAACAACTGATACACTCACCATACTATTTCACATATACAAAAGCCCAACTGCAAATTAATTTAGATTCATTTAATTATAAAAAAAATAAACACACATAGTTGGATAGTGTAACGATTAACTGTAGCCTAGTTATAAGATTTCATATAGAGATGTGCTTTTTGTTTTATTGATTATATATAAAGTTGCATTCTGAAAATAACAAAATTATAACCGAAAAATGCTTCTTTCTAAAGTTCCAAGCAACATTTAGCCAAACCTGACAAACAAAAACCCAGATAACATTTGATTTATTTGAACATTTATTTGTTTGTTTTTGTGTTCTTCCTATTCCAGATATCTAATCCTTAAACAGTCAGGAGTGAAAAATGACAAGCAAAAAATAATGTCATGTGATTATAAATATATTATCTGGACCTATACATATAACAGATTTTTAAAAAAATATTTGATTTATGAATGAAGGATTTTATGAGTTGTCTCTCCCAGGAAACATTGACAGTTTAGGGTATAACAAAAGAACTAAGTCATTATTATTTATGTTTTGTTATTTGCAGCTACAACTTGTGATTCTGACTTGCCCCTGTTATTCTAAAACATGCCAAACATATTTAATTACTTTCTTCAACATGCTCCTTGATTATATAGATTACATCAATTTTTTTTAAATAGTGAGGTTAGTTTTTCCATATGAAATTAAACAGCCCTGAATCATTTTTTATAACTGATTTTGGTACATCAATACTTTAGCAGAGTACACCAATCATTCTGTTTCATTTTCATCAAAGGATGTTGTATCCTATCCTATTTGACTGATCTTTACAAATATTAAAACTTAAATCACAGCGTATTATGTAAGTTTATCAGACTCGCCAAGCAAGAGTCTTTCATGCAATAATTATTAGAGTTCACATACATATCACAATCTCTGGATGCCAAATGTAAAAAAAGAAAAAGCTATAAATTAATACATTTATAGTAAGAAGACTCTAGTTTGAAAGAGTAACTAAAAATACAATTTTAGAGGCTACAAAGGTTTGGATAAAAGCATTTTTAGGAGAACTGGAAAAGTCAACACAAAACACTACATATTATGTACACTCCCAAAGCGAGATTTGTGCAGTCAAATATAAAATAATGTAAAGAACTTTAGGGCCAGGCTTGACTGAAGGTATTATACAATCAGGGATTGCACAGAAACAATGTTATATTCCTCTGAAGAGACTGAAATAGAAGAAAAATAATCTTCTGTCCACAAATGTTTCCCTCTGTTGTGAAGAGACTGATTGAGAAACAGGCAGCCAATCAGCTTTCGCCAAGCGCCTACAGGCAGCCAATCAGCTTTCTCTTAGCCACATACAGGCAGCCAATCAGCTTTCGCTGATCAGCGTGCAGGCAAATATCCCTCCCATTGCGCTCAGTCTGAAACAGAGGAAAAAGACTGGCGGTTGTGCACAACAACTCCGTGAATGGATCAGAGGAAGGTAGGTGGGGAGAAATGAATTATAATGAGGATTGGATTGATAGTGGTGGAAGGGGAAGGAATGGGTAATGTTAGGATGAGTGATAAAAACAACAAAAGAGTAAGAAGTGAAGATGGAGAAGAGTCTGAAATAGAAGATGAAAGAATGGACTCTTGTCAGAAAGAAGTAGAAGAGAAGTATGAAGTAGTGATAAGGTTTAATGAAACAAACCAAGAGATTATAAAGAAAGCAAACCCATTTGGGTTAACAACAAGCCTGGCAAATAAAATAGGCCAGATAGAATATGCAAAAATCCTTAATGATGGTAACCTGCTTATAAGATGTGCTGATGCTGGACAAATGGAGAAAGCCCTGAAAATTAAAGATGTGGTCAAATGTAAGGTGGAAAATACAGCTAGGGTGGGAGTGGGGAGGAAAGGCGTAACCAAAGGAGTGATCACAGGAGTATCATTCAGTGTAACAGAAGAAGAAATGAAAAAGAATATAAAAGGAGCAAAAGTTGTGAAAATTACTAGAATGAGAACAACAAGAGATGGCGAGGTTAAAGATAGTAAAACTGTGTTATTGGAGTTTGATGAAGTGGAAGTGCCAAAAAAGGTATTTCTTGGATTCGTGAGTTATCCAGTGAGATTGTATGTACCAAAACCATTGAGGTGCTATAATTGCCAAAGGTTTGGCCACACAGCAAAAATTTGTAATAGGCAAAGAAGGTGTGCAAGGTGTGGAGGGGATCATGATTATGGAAACTGTGGAGCAGGGGTTCAACCAAAATGTTGCAATTGTGGAGGTGCTCACAATGTGGCATTCAGCGGATGTGAAGTAATGAAGAGAGAGACTAATATACAAAAGATAAGAGTGGAGAAAAAAAATCACATACGCTGAAGCGGTTAAAATGTCAGGAGAAAAGAAAAACAAAGAAAATGAAGTGGTTATGGAATCTCAACAGCTAGACAATTCAGAAAGAATCTACGTCAAAAAAATAGAACTAGTAACATTTATAGCAGGAGTGATAAATAGTACAGCAGAAGTAAGATCAAAAAATGAAAAAATACAGCTGATAGTAAAAGCTGCTGTTAACCATCTAGGATTAGTAGGACTGACATGGAAAGAGGAGAGGGAAATCCTTACGAATCAGTCGAGTCAGGAAACATCATGTATTGGGTAGTAATATTAATGGTTAATCTTACAATGGAATGCTAGGAGCATTTTAGCTAATGGACAAGAATTTAAACAATTTGTAAATGAGTTAAATGAGGAACCAGATGTGATGTGCATATAAGAAACATGGCTAAAACCAAATTTAGATTATGTAATACATGGATATTCAACAGTTAGAAGAGACAGAAACAGTGAGGGAGTGGAGGAGGATGTGCAGTTTTCATTAAGACTGGGTTACAGTATAGAGTAGTGGGAATAGGTGAGGAGCAGGAGTACATAGTAGTGGAGGTGTGGGAAAGATGTGGGGTAATTAGAATCATTAATTATTATAATCCATGTAAGAAGTTGGAAATAGAAAAGCTATTAACTATAGAGGGACAGGACAGTAATAAGGTAATATGGTGTGCGGATTTTAATGCACACAGTTCAATGTGGGGTAGGAGTCATACAGATGCAAATGGTAAAATAATAGAAGAACTGATAGATGAAAGAGAATTGGTGTGTTTGAATGATGGTAGAGGAACCAGAATAAATGTAGCAACAGGAATAGAATCTGTCTTAGACTTAACATTAGTAACTAGTTCATTGTCAGGAAACAGTAAATGGGAGGTGTGGACAGCATCTACAGTGGGAAGTGATCACTACCCAATAATAATATCAGTAGGTGGAAGATAGGAAGTGGGGTTAGATTATAGAATCCCTAAATGGAATTTTGGTAAAGCTGACTGGGAAATGTTTAGAAAAATCAGTTGTGAGTTAATGATGAAGATTGAAGGTAATGAGGACATAAATATAGTCAATAATCAAGTAACATCAGCAATTATTAGGGCAGCAGAGGAAGCTATCCCTAAGAAGGATACCAAAAGAAAACGGAAAACTGTGCCATGGTGGAACGAGGAATGTTGGAAGGCGATAAGAGATAGAAACAAAGCTTTCAGATTACTTAAAAGAACACATAATTTGCAACACCTCATCCAGTATAAAAAAGCTCAAGCAGTAGTCAGAAGAACAGTACGCCAAGCAAAAAGAACTAGTTGGAGGGAATTTTGTGAGGAAATAGGCAGAACAACACCAGTAGGAGAAGTATGGGGAATGATAAAAAGGATGGGAGGAGACAGAAGGCAGTGGGAATACCCAGTAATAGGTACTGAAGAGAAGATAGCAACGTCAAATAAGGAAAAAGCAGAGATTATAGCAGAAGCATTTGTTAAGGTAAATGGTTCAGAAAATTTATCAGAGGAAGGGAGGAGGAGAAGAACAGTAACACTGAATCAGCATATTCATAAGATTAATAGGAAGGAAGAAATAGAAAATGAATTAAATGATCCATTTACATTAGCAGAGATGGTGAGAGCAATTAACAAAGCGAAACCCACATCTCCAGGAAAAGATCAAATATGTTATTTAATGCTAAAGCAACTGGAGGAAAGGTCAATGTTGAAGCTCTTGGAGATGTATAATAAGATATGGAAGGAGGGAAAGTTGCCTGAAATCTGGAAAGAAGCAATAGTGATTCCAATAAGGAAACCTGGTAAGGATCCAACAAAACCCACAAGTTATAGACCAATAGCTCTTACATCAAATCTTTGTAAAATCATGGAGAGAATGATCACAGAAAGGTTGACGCATGACCTGGAAAAACGAGGAGTATTGGATAAATGTCAAAGTGGATTTAGGAAGGGAAGGTGTACAATTGATTCAGTGATTAGACTAGAAACAGAAATTAGGAAGGCTCAAGTTAATAAAGAGAATGTAATAGCTGTATTTTTTGACATAGAAAAAGCCTATGATATGATGTGGAAGGAGGGGCTATTGATTAAACTGAAGGAGATGGGAATTGAAGGGAAGTTATTTAACTGGGTAAAAGACTTCCTTTCTAGAAGGAAAATTCAGGTAAGAATAGGGACAGATTTGTCAAATAAATATGAAACAAAAAACGGCACACCCCAAGGGAGTGTGATAAGTCCATTACTGTTTATTATAATGATCAATGATGTGTTTGCAAAGGTACCAGTAGATATAGGTAGATCTCTATTTGCGGATGACGGAGCATTGTGGAAGAGAGGAAAAAATATGGAACATATAAATAAGAAGTTACAGGAAGCAACTAATAAAGTCGTAGAGTGGGGATATGATTGGGGGTTTACATTTTCAGTTGAAAAAACTCAGTCTGTTTTCTTCACAAGGAGAAGAATTCCAGAGGAGCTTAAGATCCAGATGTATGGAAAAGATGTAGAGAGGGTTGGAAATGTTAAATTTCTAGGAATAAAATTGGACTCTCGTTTAACGTTTGTAGACCACATTCAAAAAATGGAGGAAAAATGTAAAAAGGTAGTGAATGTAATGAGATGTTTGAGGGGAAGGGATTGGGGTGCAAGCTCACTATCGCTGTACAGAATATATGTAGCCCTAATACGGTCAGTGTTAGATTATGGTAGTGTAGTATATGGGTCAGCAGCCAAGGCAAATTTAAATAAATTGGATGTAATTCAGGCTCAGGCTCTGAGAATATGTTGTGGAGCTTTTAAAACAACACCAGTGTCAGCAATTCAAGTGGAAATGGGAGAATTGCCACTGGAATTAAGAAGGAAGCAGTTGATGGCTAATTATTGGGTAGGTTTACAAGGGCATACAAATTCACATATCACTAAATCAGTATTACAGGAGAGTTGGGAAAATGGTAAAAGTCAAAAGGAGAATTTTGGTCGGTGTGGAAACATGGTGGCAAAAGAATTAAAAGTGTTTCATTTGAGAATAAGTTCTACTGTTGTCTATCCAGAAATAGCACCATGGAGGCTAGTGTGGCCAGAGGTAGACTGGTTTGTGTTAGAGGAAAAGAATGAGGCAAGGGACAGCATCAATCTGGAAAGAATATTTAAAAGAAGGGTAGAAGAAAAATACAAAGAGTACACACAGATATACACAGATGGAGCAAAGAACCCAGAAACTGGAGTGTCTGGATTAGGGGTAGTCATACCAGACAAAAATATAGGAATAAATAGAAGGACATCTGATTATGTGGGAGTTTACACAGTGGAGATGCTAGCTATGGTAGTAGCATTAAGATGGGTAGAAATGACAGGGCAGGACAAAGTCTTGGTATGTTCAGACTCAGCATCAGCTCTTGCAAGTCTAAGGTCATTTTCTTCAAAATGTCGACAAGACATTTTGTTTGGAGTACTCCAGTGTATAACAAATATAGCAAGTCAGGGAAAAGAGGTGAAGTTTATATGGGTTCCAGGTCATGAAGGGATAAAGGGAAATGAAATGGCTGACAGATTAGCAAAAAGGGCACTGACAAAAGAAAATGTAGAAATGCAAATAAGTGTTAGCAAAGCAGAAGTGAAAAGTCTAATATGGAAAAGAATAAATCAAAAGTGGCAAGAGAAGTGGGACAGAGAAAAGAAAGGAAGACATTTGTATCAAATCCAACAGGATGTTAAACACAAAAGAGTCAGTAGTGGTAACCGGCGAGAAGAAATAGTGATAACTAGATTAAGACTGGGTCATTGTTTATTAAATAAAACACTTAAATTGATAGGGAAACATGAAACTGGACTATGTGAGGGCTGTAGTGAAGAGGAGTCAGTAGAACATGTGATACTAAAATGCAACAGGTATGAACAACAGAGGGAGGAAATGAGAAATGATTTAAGGGAGAAAGGGATTCAGGAAATAACATTAAAAGGTTTACTGAGTACAAAGGACAGAGTTCAGACCAGAATTCTTATGAAGTTCTTGAGAGAAATTCAAGTTTATGATAGGATATAAAGTAAATTAATTAAGCATTTTGATAAAAGAAGGTAAAGAGAAGAGAGTTAAATATAGCTAAGGATTAGTAGTAGAAGCAACAGAAGTAAGAGTATTGTGGTGGTTATTATTATTATTATTATTATTATTATTATTATTATTATTATTAGAACATATAGAACATAGGGGTGAGAGGTGTGTTTGTAAGTATACATGAGTGTGTATGAGAAAGAGTGGGAAGGAGGGAAGTGGGGGGGAAAATGATTAATCTGTAAACCTAACCTCTGGTCCACACTCCGGAGCTGAAGGTGGCGGTAATGCACCAAAAAGCTGGATGCCAACCGCCGTAAAATTTTAAGAAGAAGAAGACGCCGTAAAGCTTGCCCCGCTGCCGCGCTGTGATTCAACTGGAGAAAGGTTTGTTTTAAAGCGTTTACACAGATATAAGCAGATTGATTAAAGTTTCAGGTTTTTCATCCGATGCTAACTGATGTACCTGTTGTTGAAAATGTTATTTTAACCCTTTACACAACGTAGTACTGTTTTACTCACTATAATCGAGGGCTATTGTTTGAATAAAGTAACAGAAATGTGTGTAATAAGTGTTTTAATGAAGGTTTAATTTATTAATTACTCTCATATAAAGAAACTGTTGAAGCAAGTGTTGAAGAGAAGTTATTTTGTTTCTGTTCATTGTTTTGTTCATTTTAAACAGGATAAAGTGTCCAAACGCAGAGAAAAACTTCGACTGAAAGCGACTGATCTCCACACTGTTATTAATATGGCGTTTATTAAAGAGGAGAGTGAAGATGTGAAGATTGAAGAAACATTCAGAGTCAAACATGAAGATCTGCAGGAACAAACAGGTTGATTTTCCTTCTCAAAGACCAACTCAGTCATTTGATCCTCATTCAGATATATTTTAATAATAAGAATACTAAATTAAATCCATCTTGCAGCCCTGAGTGTGCTGCCTAGTTCTCCTAAACGCACATCAGCACTCACTGAAAGACAGGAATGAGTTTCTTTCGTCACTTGTTCCCATGTCTTTTGTCATTCTTTTTATATATTATTAGTCTCCCATTTCCTCTACCTTCTTAAGGTTATTGCCTTTCTTGTTCTCCTACTGTTTGTAAAGTGTTCTTGAGCACTGGCGCTATATAAAATAAATAAACAATAAATTAAAAAATGTTTAACTGAGTTGACGATATTTGACCTACAGTATTCTCACAGAAGATATCTGCTATTACGGTGATAGTGTTGGCTTAGTACTTTTTGCAGGTTGATCACAATTCCCTTTTTTTCATCAACTTCTTTATGGGTTTAAACTTGTTTCTAGTAATTGTTACTAGTTGTCACAGACAGTATCTGAGTTGGAATTACATCATTATTATAATAACTAATTACCAGGGCTATTGTGTTTTAAACAGTCTTAAATTCCAAAATCTAAATTTTAGGTCTTAAAAAGTCCTAAATTTACTGAAATATTTTGTTGTAGGTCTTAAATCTTTTTTTAAACGGGTCTTCATTTTCCTTTGTTCATGTTTTGCTCCCCAATCTGGCCAAAACCCAAACAATCACCAACAATCATCTCAATAAAACTTTTTATTCATCAACATTTTAACTCTCTTTATCATAATGGTTTAATTATTTTCCTCACAATAACATTTGTTTAAACGTGCTCCATGTATTTACTGCTGAGGACATCGACCTGGACAGAATGTTGTGCATAGATTTAGTTTATTATAGTTTCTAAAACTTTTAAAACATTTGTGCATTTTTTTATTTTAAAGAAAGTTTATGCTGGAAAAAGGTGTATGGATACAAGTAAAGCTTGCTTGTTTTTAACGCAATATTTAAAATCTTTTGCTAAAAAATATCTAAAATATTGTAATTTTTTTATTATTATTAATTTATTATTGGATTATTAAATTATAACAGGGTTTTTTTTTATCAGACAAATAAAAGTCTTTTCCATCTGGGCCATTTGAAAAATACCTTAGCCTTTAGCCCTTTATAAGTAAGTTAAGTCTTAAATTTAACTTGGTGAAACCTGCAGAAACCCTGGTTTAAAGTATGTCTAAAACGTGGAATGCCCAATATTAAACATGCTGAATGAAATGACACTAAAATAATTAATTGTTATAAAACATTGTACAGTATTCTAAACTATATGATGTTGTTGTGGGACGACGTGAGACAAAACTAACAAATTATAGTGGAACAATAACGTTTAGCATTGCACTGACTACAACTGGCCAGCAAACTAGTCTAAAAATGACTTTTGCTGCTTCAGAAATGGATTACAGCATGCTGATGATATGCAAACATTTGAGTGTAAAGTTCATCAGTATTGACCATATTCTTCACGTACCAGCAGGCGCCGCCATTGGAACCTTTTTGCTTGAGACTTCTTTAAAGAATTAATTTTTAGATCCTAAAAACTGTTATGCTGCTTAGGCATGGGACGTTAACCGTTTTCAAGGTATACTGCGGTTTGAAAAAGTCAAGGCTTTAAAACCGCCAAAATGTTCTGCTATATTGTTCCTTCAGTATATGTAAGGATTTTGTTTATTAGGACAGCAGTATGTCCAGCAGAAAAGATATCCAAAGATGCTGTTTTAAATTGTAAAAAAAATTCTGTTTTTGAAACTAATGAAGACGGCAGAAGTCAATGATTCATTTGAATGATTCAGCCTGACATGTTTACTGCTAGAGAATACATTAAAAGTTTCTTAAAAGAAAATATATTGTGTTCAAAGGGGGGAAAATGTGTGTGTTTTTTTTTTTTTTTTTTTTACCCAGACATTTAAAAAGAATATATTTTAGAGCAGTAATCACAGTACCGTGAAACTGTGATATTTTTATTCAAGGTTGTTATACCATCAGAATATTATACTGGCCAATGCCTAATGCTGCTTGATGTTGCAAAGTCATATTTTCTAATTTAATTATTTTTCTTTGTATGTATAGTCATGAACACACTTCATATAGTTTGACCCTTTTTGCTGTTTATCATTGGTAATTTCTCCAATAGGCAACTGAATTGGAAGTTTTAAAACAACAGTTTATGAGATCAGGTCACTGCTATGACATGATTGACAATTTTTTGTATGTCGCTGTTTGTCATTGTGCTCTGTTTATCCTGAGAGCTGATGCTGAGTATTCTTAGGGCTTTTCACACTTGAAATTGTTAACCCTGGGTCATTCTAACCCTGGATAAACAGAATCCTGGGTTATCAGCAATCATGTTCCACACTGCTCATGCTATACCTGGGGTTAACAAATCATCATGGGTGTTCATTAACAGACGTTTCACATTGGCAAACCCCGGGTTAACATTATTATTTGTATATTTACGTTGTCACTGTCCCTGATTGGACAAACAGCAGGAAACCTTTTTAGATGGCATATCGGCATATTGTCGGGTATATAAAATGTCACCACGTCTTCAGCTGAGCCTCAGGACATGCACAAAGGCAAGAAAACAAAGACAAAAATACAAATTAATGAAAACAAGTAGCATAGTATGACATCTTGCCGCCATCTCATCACTCTAGTTTACAGCAAATGTGGCATTAAGCATGTGCATAAGTTCATTCATTCATTTTCCTTCAGCTTAGACCCTTTATTCATCAGGCGTCGCCACAGCGGAATGAACCACCAACTTATCCAGCATATGTTTTAAACAGTGGATGCCCTTCCAGCTGCAACCCAGTACTGGGAAACATTTGCATAAGTTATATACAATAATGCAAACTCACAAATATAAGCGTGAATTATGCGTACTTGCTATGAACATGCAGGATTTGTCTCAATCGGGTCTTCCAAGCAAGTTACAAATGTTTAAATCCAGTGGAAGATACACATGAGGGAACACAACACGAGTAATCTAGAGTGAGTGCATTTGATCATTTGCATTTAAAGCCACAGACACAAAAAGAGCTTGGTTTTCCTCTGACCCCCAAAATTAAATATTCTGCAAGGTATATGATCTGATTTTGAGCAGAAACCTCAGACACATTCTGGGAACACCAAAGACTTATTTTACATCTTGTGAAAAAGGTTCATAATAGGATCCCTTTAAAGCAGGGGTGACCAACCCTACTCCTGGAGATCGACCGTCCTGCAGATTTCAGTTGCAACCCATATCAAACACACCTGCCTGTAATTATCTACTGCTGTTCGGATCCTAATAAATTGGTTCAGGTGTGTTTGATCAGGGTAGGAGCTGAACTCAGCAGGAAGGTCGATCTCCAGGAGCAGGGTTGAGCATCCCTGCTTTAAAGCAAAGGTCTGAAACTCAATTCCTGGAGGGCCGCAGTTCTGCATAGTTTAGCTTCAACCACCTCCAACTTACCCCTGCTTAATAGTCTCTAGTACTCTTAAAGACCTTGATTAGCTTGATCAGCTGTGTTTGATTAGGGTTGGAGCAAAACTGTGCAGAGCTGTGGCCCTCCAGGAATCCAGTTTGATACCTGTGGTTTAAAGGGATTGTGCACCCAGAAATGAAAATAGCCTCACTGTAGCATTCCCAGCTGAACAGATGCACTTTACTCTGTGACTGATGTTTATAAAGTGTTTAATCTTAAAAATAAATTATCATAAGAGCTGAATAAAAGAAACAATACTTATTACACATATCCTTGAAATTGTGTTGAACAAATGCTCATAAGCCAATTAAACTGATAAATACACATTTACAGTCTCACTGTACAGGCATGAAATATAAACCTGCCTAACTGTATAGTGTTTAAATAAGTCTAAATATTTTGAATTGTTTTAAGAGCACTAACAATGACAATATTTAAATGCAGATAAAGCATTTATGACTATGAATTACAACAATGTCCTATTAGACTGCAATATAAACAGCTTTAACAATGAATTAATTTGAGTACAATTGGTGATCTTATTTTCAGAGATAAATCCAAAACACATGAAATGACCAAAATAAAGAGCCCAATGGCCGTTAATGTCCTATTTGTAGTGCAAGTTATCAGAAAATATAAGTAACAATAAATATCATGCCTTTTGTACAAAACTAACAAATAATATGGATATCACTGATATTCAAAATCCTTATATGTGCTAACAACAATTAAACATTAACCAAAAGACTGTCAACAAACCATAAACTTTCAAGATAGACAAAGTCTTTCAAATTTCACTGATTAAAATATAAACAGTACCTTGTGCCCTTCGTCATCCTGGAGCTAAAAGTGGGAAAAACCTTTTTGACTGCCTTTGAATTCGTTTTCACAGAGAGCACCGATTTTCCTTTTGTAGCACTAATCAGAGACTTCAATGTTTACACTCAGCCCTGTTTCTAGATAACAGCACCCTCTACTGGATGGAGGTAGAAGTGTCAGTGATTGAACATTTTAAAGGTCCTCTACACTCACCATTTACTCTCCCTCGTGTGGTTTTAAACCTTTATGAGTTTCTTGATTCTGTTGAACACAAAAGAAGATATTTCAAAAAAATGCTGGCTTTCTGTGTGTTCCAGAAGAAAGGAAATTTTTAAAACCACGATGGAGAGTAAATGGTAAGGTCATTTTCATTTTTTGGTGAAAACATTCATTTCATGCTTGTCACTTTGTGCCTTCATACTAAAGTTAACTTTTTTTTTTCTTTTTAAGACCTGATGGTGCTGAAAGAAGAGACTCATGAACTGAATGAAATGGAAGAGAAACAGCAGTTTGAGAATCACCAAGAAATAACGACTGATGAAAAACCCACACTGACTACAAAGACTCGCAGAAGACCTCGGAAATCCAAATCTAGGTGTAATTTCAGCAGTAAACAGTGTAAAAAGAGTTTCAGTCAAAAGCCAAACCTTGATGTTTACATGAGAGTTCACACAGGGGAGAAACCTTACACCTGCGAACAGTGTGGAAAGAGTTTTGGTCGTATACAAAGCTTTAAAACCCACATGAGAACTCACATTGGAGAGAGCCCGTACACATGCCAGCAGTGTGGAAAAAGCTTCTATCATGCAGGAAACTTTGCAATTCACATGAGAATTCACACTGGAGAGAGGCCGTACACATGCCAACAGTGTGGGAAAAGCTTCTATACTAAAGGAAACTTGGCAGTTCACATGAGAATTCACACTGGGGAGAAGCCTTACTCTTGCCCTCAGTGTGGAAAGAGTTTTAAGCAAAATAGCAACCTTGAAGCCCACATGAGAACTCACACTGGAGAGAGAACCTTTACTTGCACACAGTGTGGGAAAAGTTTTGCTCAAAAACAAGACCTTGACATCCACATGAGGATTCACACTGGAGAGAAACCTTACACATGCACAGAGTGTGGTAAAAGTTTCAGATGTAAAAGAACACTCCAACACCACATAATAAGTCACACAGGAGAGAAGCTGTTTCCATGTCATCAGTGTGAAAAGAGCTTCACAACCAAAACTAGCCTCATGAACCACATGAATGGTCACACTGGAACCATAGTGTTCACATGTGATCAGTGTGGAAAGAGTCTCACACGCAAAGACTCCTTTAAGCAACACATGAAGAATCACTCAAGAGAGGAACGTTTTAGATGCAGTGAGTGTGAAAAGGGCTTTAAATATAAAATAAGCCTCAGCGCTCATATGAAGTGTCACAATGGAGAGTAGAGTCCTCAAAATTGAGGCCTTGTTCACACAAACACGGGTATATTCAAAACGGCAGCTTTTTCATGTAGTTTGGGTGTTCATTCACGTGAAGTTTATTTCTAAATTAATTTTTAGAGGATCACAAGCTTATGATTGTCCACGGCTAGTCCCGCATTAGCTAACACATGATTCACCAATCAGACGATTCCTGATTCACAATAAATAACTGAGGTAAGAAACTCTGGTTATCTTCATCTTGAAGAATCATCCCTCCCACCTATACTCCCCCTTTTTTTTCTAGATTGGGTGACACGGTGGCCCAGTGATTAGCACTGTTTAGCCATCCGTTTATCTGTCAATAGCCAGAAACAAGTCGGGGGAGTTCAACATAACTTTATTATGAGTTGCAAAATAACTTTATATGTGTTTCAACTTTATTATGAACCGATAAACATATTTGTGAAAAAGAACAAAAAGAACATGTTTTCTTTATCACAACAGTGAAAAATTCTGTAGCCAAGGTTACCTTGAAAGATACATGATCTCCTGCACCAACACAAATAAATCAGTGTATGGGAAACCCAGTGTCGCTTATTGTCAGTAAGAACATGTGTGATTTGTTAGCTTACATGCTAATTCCGGTACTCAACAAGCTTTGAAGCACTTGAAGGTATCCGTTAGTATGATTATTATTTATATGCCATACATATTGTACTGCTAATGTGCACTGATGGATGCTAATGTGTGCTATCTGCAAGTGCTGTGTGTAGGTTATAGTTTTAGATTTATATTTTTAAGGCAAATAATTTATTATATATAAAACTGTGAATCAGCTTTTAAATTAAAAACGGCAACAATAAAATAACAGTTGACAGCAGCACAGTAATGTACACAGTAATCATATAGGATGAGGGGTTCTGAACAAGTGAGTCTTATGTTTATATACTTTTATGTCTAATTTTATTGTGTTTGAAAATGTCTCTTTTTCTTTTCATAGATGGTACATTGTATTACATACAGCACAGAGGCACTAAAAAGAGAGATGATCACATAATAATAATAATAATAATTAATAATTCCTTACATTTATATAGCGCTTTTGTAGACACTCAAAGCGCTTTACACAATCGGGGGGATCTCCTCATCCACCACCAGTGTGCAGCATCCACCTGGATGACGCGACGGCAGCCAATTTGCGCCAGAACCGCACACCACACACCAGCTGATTGGTGGAGAGGAGACAGAGTGATGAAGCCAATTATGATATGGGGATGGTAAGGAGGCCATGATGGACAGAGGCCAATGGGCTGATTTGGCCAGGATGCCGGGGTTAAACCCCTACTCTTTCTCGAAGAGCATCCTGGGATTTTTAATGACCACAGAGAGTCAGGACCTCGGTTTAACGTCTCATCCGAAAGACGGCGCTCACTGAGCAGTATAGAGTCCCCGTCACTATACTGGGGCATTAGGACCCACACAGACCGCAGGTTGGGCGCCCCCTGCTGGCCTCACTAACACCACCTCCGGCAGCAACCCAGCTTTCCCATGTGGTCTCCCATCCAGGTACTGACCAGGCGCAGCCCTGCTTAGCTTTCAGTGGGCGACCATGTGAGAGTTGCAGAGAGCTAGCTGCCGGCGACATCTTACCAATTGTAGAATGGGGATGGGTCAGGGACATCTCTGACAATGGGCTGTCAACTTAATTAACACACAGATCACAGCTGCGACATGAGCCAATGAGAAACTTCATTTACATTTAAAGGCAGTAAACTAAACCTTTATAAAAAGGTTTGAGTTAAATAATGTTCAGGGTTCAATATGACTCCACTGAACCAGGGTGCTACCGTGTACTTTGAGACTACTATATACACTCACTGGTCACTTTATTAGGTACACCTGTTCATCTGCTTGTTAATGCAAATTTCTAACCAGCCAATCACATGGCAGCAACTCAATGCATTTAGACATGTAGACATGGTCATGGCGATCTGCTGCAGTTCAAACCGAGCATCAGAATGGGGTCGAAAGATGATTTGTGTGACTTTGAACGTGGCATAGTTGGTGGTGCCAGACGGGCTGGTCTGAGTATTTCAGAAACTGCTGATCTACTGCTGGTTTACAGAGAAAAAGAGAAAATATCCAGTGAGTGGCAGTTCTGTCGGCGCAAATGCCTTGTTGATGCCAGAGGTCAGAGGAGAATGACCAGACTGGTTCCAGCTGATAGAAAGGCAACAGTAACTCAAATAACCACTTGTTACAACCCGAGGTATACAGAAGAGCATCTCTGAATGCACAACATGTCAAACCTTGAGATGGTTGAGCTACAGCAGCAGAAGACCACAGCGGGTGCTGCTCCTGTCAGCTAAGAACTGAGGCTACAATTCACACAGGCTCACCATATTTGGACAATAGAAGATTGGAGAAACGTTGCCTGGTCTGATGAGTCTCCATTTCTGCTGTGACATTCTGATGGTAGGGTCAGAATTTGCCATCAACAACATGAAAGCATGGATCCATCCTGGTGTCAATGGTTCAGGCTGCTGGTGGTGGTGTAATAGTGTGGGGGATTTTTTTCTTGGCACACTTTGATTCCACTAGTACCAATTAAGCATCGTGTCAATGCCACAGCCTACCTGAGTATTGTTGCTGAGCATGTCCACCTGTTTATGACTACAGTGTACCCATCTTTTCTGATGGTTACTTATGGGAGGATAACGCACAATGTCAAAGCGTGAATCATCTCAGACTATTTTTTTGATCATGACAATGAGTTCACTGTACTCAATCCAATAGAGCACCTTTGGGATGTGTTGGAACAGAAGATTCGCATCATGGGTGTGCAGTCGACAAATCTGCAGCAACTGTGTGATGCTATCATGTCAATATTGACCCAAATCTCTGAGGAATATTTTCACTACCTTGTTGAGTCTATGCCACAATGGATTAAGGCAAGTCTGAAGGCAAAGGGGAGTGCAACCCAGTACAAGTAAGGTGTACCTAATAAAGTGGCCAGAGAGTGTATAATAGACATCTTCATTGAGATCTTCTACATCCTCATCATTTGTTCATACATATGCCTTACCCAGAATATAAGTATGCTATTCGGTTTTACAATTATATGTATATATTTATATATTAATTTAATGCAAGCAGTCAGATATATGAACTAAACTCTCTAATATTACCTGCTAAAAGTACATTTTTGAATGTATACATCATCCTTCACAGATGACTATTCTAGTTTTTGTATACTTTGTGAAAAATAAAAATGACACAGTGAGCGCCACTGAAAAATTCCTGGCCGGTGTAGCTCCATCTGATCAGTCACCAGATGAATGTGAAAGCAGCATATTTACATGATGCAGCAATAGAGTGTGACATTTATACAGAACAGCCAAAGGGTTATGAGGTAAGGTCTGGAAGAAAAGAGAAACTGGTGTGTAAATAGAATAAATCACTTTACAGACTCAAGCAGTCAGGCAGGGGTTTACGTGTGTGAATACTTGTGTGTATGACTTTTGTGCTTTTATAGAATAGGAGTTGATAAACATATTCAAGGGTGTGGACAGATGAGTAGCATTTTGATTGTATGCAGTGAGCTGCTCTGGCCCAAAATGCCAGGGCTGATTTTTCTTGTCCCAGTCCAGCCCTGGACCCGTTGAACCATAGAGTGGCTGTTTTTTGTCTCTTCAGTATATCTTCATTTGCATTCAGCAGAAGAAACTCAAACAGGTTTGGAACA
>CAIGQQ010024270.1:0-16985 GCA_903798035.1 Danio albolineatus
TCTATTATTTGGCCATGTATCTTTTATCCCCCCTACTGGACGCATCAGGAACAACAGGGGCGTAAAACTGTCTGGATCAAAGTCTGCAATAACCTAAAATGATACTTTTAGAAAGATCTTTACACACCGCTAATGTCAGCGATGGTCAGACACTAATGCAGGTCACACTAGTTAATCAACGTCATCGATTCTCGAACAAGAGCAACTTTGATTCTCAGTTTGACTAACTTCTGTATGTTTGTATGTGTGCTGTAAACAGAAGCAACTGAATAAAGGAGCTGCTGTTTTCTCCAATATAAAATATAATAACGCTTATATTTAATAACTGATTATAATTTCATGGTGTAAAAAACTCCAGTTACCTAGAAGTAAGAGAGGTCAAACGTGTCATGTATATTATGGTATAAAGAGAGATGTATTATCAATAAATGTTTCCTTTATGCTGGAATCCTCTTTTTTCTTAGTTTTATAACAGTTAAAAAAACAGTTTATAAAAAGTAAAGAATCACACATTATTATTATAGTACAAATGGTATACAATAATGTAGAATAAAATAATACATTATATATGTTACCGTACCCCTCCCATTCCACGAGGTATTCTAGTCTCCCACCACGACGTCGGGAACGTAAGATGTCCTTCACAGAGTAGACCGCTCCTTCCTCCAGCATCAGTGGGGGAGGGGGTTCTTCTTCTTGGTCAGGCTCTGTGGAGGGAAGAACAGGATCGTGGTAAGGTTTAAGGAGTGATACATGAAACGTGGGGTGGATGCGGTATTGTGAGGGTAGTTGTAGTTTGTACGTGACGGGGTTGACCTGTTCCATGACCGTGAAGGGACCAATGAATCTGGGACTCAGTTTCCGAGAGGGCAGTCGCAGGCGGATATCTCTTGTGGAGAGCCACACCTTTTGCCCTGGATTATATACGGGTCTATCAGTTCTTCTCCTGTCCGCAATGACCTTGTTTCTGGAGGTGTTGATGGGCCTCGTCCCAGACTCTCTCGCTCTCCCGGAACCAGTGATCCACTGTGGGGACATCAGATGGTTCGCCATCCCAGGGAAATAGTGGGGGTTGGAAACCTAAAACACACTGGAATGGCGTGAGTCCGGTGGTAGGTTGCCGTAGTGAATTCTGGGCATACTCCGCCCAGCCCAGAAACTGGCTCCAGGAGTTCTGGTGACCGTTACAAAAAGTCCTCAGGAATCGTCCCACCTCCTGGATCTTTCTCTCAGTCTGGCCATTCGTTTGGGGGTGGGGTCCCGATGAGAGGCTGACGGTCACACCTAGGAGCTTGAAGAAGGCTTTCCATAACCTGGAGATGAACTGAGGACCTCTGTCCGATACAATGTCTTCTGGTATTCCGAAAGATCTGAAGACTTGATTGAATATCTGATCTGCTGTTTCGAAGGCTGTGGGAAGCCCCTTTAATGGAATCAATCTTACGAACTTGGAAAAACGGTCGACGATTACTAAAATACAGGTATTCCCCTCAGAGGATGGTAGATCTGTCATAAAATCCACTCCTATGTGCGACCAGGGACGATTCGGGATTGGCAAGGGATGGAGTTTTCCAGCGGGCAGATGACGAGGGCTCTTCGACTGGGCACACTCCTTACATCCTTGGATGTATCTCCTCACATCCCTTGCCATATGCGGCCACCAGAATAGTTGGGACAGAAGTGAGAGGGTATAATTGGTCCCTGGATGTCCAGTGCCTAAAGAGGTATGAACGGAGTGAATAAGATCTACCCTTTGTTCAGATGGGATGAACTGCCGATGTGGTGGGCAACCCGGCGGAGGTGGATCTTCTGGAGTGGCGACGACTGGAGGAGCAGTCCAGGTAATAGGACAGATGGAAATATGTTCGGGGAGAATCCTGGTGGGTAGTTCCACGGTATCTTGATGTTCGTGCATTTGGGAAAGAGCGTCTGCTCTGAGGTTTTTGGATCCAGGGCGATACGAGATGGAAAAGTGAAACCGGGAAAAGAAGAGAGACCAACGGGCTTGACGAGGACATAATATCTTTGCATCTTTAAGATATTGCAGGTTCTTATGATCTGTGATCACCTGGAAAGGATGTTGTGCTCCTTCCAACCAATGTCGCCACTCCTCCAATGCGAGCTTGATGGCAAGGAGCTCCCTATCACCGATGTTATAGTTTTGCTCCGCCGGGCTCAGCTTCCGGGAGAAATAGGCACATGGGTGTAGTCGGGGAGGCGTACCGTGATGCTGTGACAATACTGCCCCGACTCCAGTAGTGGATGCATCTACTTCTACCGTGAAGGGAAGATCAGGATCAGGATGAGTCAGGAGTGGGGCCTTTGTAAATTCCTCCCTGAGGTAACGGAAGGCTGCAGCTGCTTCACTGGACCAGAGGATCTTCTTGGGTTTGTTCTTGATGAGGTTGGTGAGAGGAGTGGTGATTATACTGTAATTCTTGATGAATCGTCTGTAGAAATTGGCAAAGCCGAGGAATCGTTGGAGCTCTTTGAAGGAAGTGGGTTCTGGCCAGGACAAAACAGAGTTGATCTTCCCCTTGTCCATACGGACACCTGATTGATCGATATGATATCCCAGGAACTGGACAGATGGTTGATGGAACGAGCATTTCTCAGCTTTCAGATAGAGGTGGTTGTCTCTGAGGGTTTGGAGGACCTCTGCAACGTGTTGGCTATGTTTGGCCTCACTCCGGGAGTAGATGAGGATATCATCTATATATACTATTACACATCGGTGGAGAAACTCCCGGAGTACTTCATGGATGAAGTGTTGGAATACGGAGGGGGCGTTAACCAGGCCATAGGGCATGACCTGGTACTCATAGTGACCAGTAGGGGTCACGAAAGCAGTCTTCCACTGGTCCCCCTCACGTATTCTTACCAGATTGTATGCGCTGTGGAGGTCCAACTTCGTGAAGATTTTGGCTGCTCTTAACTGCTCCAAGGCTGCTGGTACAAGGGGAAGTGGATATCTGAACTTGACGGTACTGTTATTCAGAACTCTATAATCAATACATGGCCGCAGCCCTCCGTCCTTCTTGGCCACGAAGAAAAAACTTGACGCTGCGGGTGACTTAGAGTGGCGAATATACCCCTGACTCAGAGCCTCCTGTATGTATTCCTCCATGGCCTTTGTCTCCGGAAGCAATAGAGGGTAGATCTTTCCTCTAGGCAACTGGGCATCTGGAACTAGGTCAATGGCACAGTCCCATGGCCAATGTGGAGGTAGCTGGGAAGCTCTCTTGGGGCAGAAAACGTCTCGAAAGGAAGAATAGATTTCAGGGATATTAACAGATTGTTTCTCGGGAGGACTCTCGACGGACGTCACATACAGAGAAATGGGCTTACGACCTTGAAGAGGCAGACCGGGAAAACAGGTTGGTGAACATCCATCCCCCCATTTCTTGATCTCTCCTGTGCCCCAAGAGATGATGGGATCGTGCTTCACCAGCCACGGGCGCCCTAGGATGATTTCCATGTTCGCTCCCTCCAGAACCAAGAATTGAATATTCTCTTGATGTAACAGACCCACTTGAAGCTGTACTGATTCACATTGACGGTGAATACGTGCCGATGAATGGATGCTCTGAGTTATCGGTTGTATCTGGTAGACGTGGGTGGACGCTTCTATACGGAGTTGGAGTTGGCGACAGAGGGAATGGGAGATGAAATTCCCTGCTGACCCGGAGTCGATAAGCGCTGTGACTTGAATAGAAACAGAAGGAGTAGTTAATTGTACAGTGGTAGTAAGAGGATGACTCTGTTCTATTTTTGAACTGAATACACTCACTGAGGTTCGAGTGGGACGTAGAGGACAATCTAGCCGGATGTGTCCATTGGCGCCACAATACAGGCACAGACCCCGGGTCAGCCTCCTCTGTCGCTCTGCAGCTGTCAGTCTACCAGACTCGATGATCATAGGTTCTGGTTCTGGAGGGGTAATTGGCTCAGGCAACCGGAGGAGTGCGTGTGGAGGGGGTCCAGGATCTAACTGATAGGTTCTGAGACGGTCAGAGCATCGTAGTGAGTGTTGTATGAATTTTTCTAGACCCATCGTGTCGTCTAGAGCGGCTAGTTGTACTCGCAGAGTGGGTTCCAAGCTGAGCCGGTAGGTGGTGAGAAGAGATCTTTCATTCCATCCACTAGCAGCCGCCAGGGTTCGAAAACGGAGAGCATAATCCTGTGTGGACATAGTACCTTGTTTGAGATGGTATAATTGCTCTCCGGCGGCAACCTCTCCATCAGAACCTCTTTGAAGTACTTTGTGAAGGATGTAATGGAGCTCATCACCGGCCCGGCTTGGTTCCAGATGGTTTTGGCCCATTTAAGTGCAGGTCCAGAAAGGGGGGAGACAATATATGCAATCTTGGATCGATCTGTGGGATATAGAGAAGGTTGCATGTCAAAAACCAGGGAACATTGAAGTAGAAATCCATTGCACTCCTCCACCCCGCCTGAGTAGGGCGCTGGTCGAGCCATGGGACTGGAAGTGATGGTGGAAGAAGCCGTTGATGCGGAAGTGCTCGGTGCTGGTGGTGTGTTGGGAAGTGGAGCTGATGGCATCAGAATCCTCTTCAACTGATCCACCAGCTCTTGGAAGTGATCGGGAGTGCTCATGTTGTCACTGTGTTCAGGTCCGGGCTTCTGTTATGAAGCAGACGGGAAACAGAGGTAAGTGTAAAGTAAGGTGTTTATTACGACAACAGTGAGCACACAAGGGATTGCCAGGAGGATATGGGATGACGATGGTTATAACAGTCCTTGACTTTGCAGAAGGGATGGCACACGAGAGGATGGACAACACACACCAGATACTGCAGACGATGGATACACAGAAGACAGAGGAATCACAGACTGGAGACTCGGGGAACCAGGAGGACTAGGAGGAAACAGAGATTCGGTAAGTACAATAAACAATTGGTTGAGTGTTGACTAGCGCAGAATGTACACTCAGTGTCCGCTTTCGCTGGAACGAGTCCGGATACTGAGTGTAGTGAGGACTGGGTCTTTATAGGGTGCTCGGTGATGTGCTGCAGCTGTGTGCTCATTAAAACTCAGGTGATCGGGCTCTATGTGATTGTGTGACGTGGGAGCCTGACCAATCCGTGACAGTTTCCTATTTGACTTGATCTTTACTAATATTAATGCCAAGGTAAGTAACTTCTTCTCTGATTGGAATACATTCATATTCAGTAAAAGGAATGTTTTTGTCTTTAAGTGGGAATAGGGTACATTTTGTATCTCCTTGTTTTGGTACATTTGGATCTCCTTGTTTTATTCCCTGAGAAATATTAAGCGATGAGTTGTACCCCATGGAAGTTTAACTGAACTATTACACTCAGTATATAAAGTTTGTATTACCTTTTTAAAGTACTGACCAAAACCAAAAAGTTCTAATGAATCAAAAAAATGTATATTTTACAGTGTCAAAGTCTTTATATATATCTATAAATAAAATATAACTATTATCAGTTATAAATTATTTATAATCAGTTAGATGTAAAATCAATCTAATATTATTGCTAATGTGACGTCCTTGCATAAAACCTGATTGACCTTTATAATTGTATCTAAACATAACTTGATCCTTTGGGCAAAGAGGAAACAATTTATCATCATTATTAATTAAAGTTAAAGGTCTCCAATTGTCAAGAAGCAGGCGATCCTTATTGGGTTTCTGTAACAGTAAAATTAACCCTTGACACATTGATGGGGGAAACATACCAGCCTCTACAGCTTCCTTAAAAACTAATAATAAAAATTCAGAAATATAATCTTTAAAAACCTTATAAAATTCACCTGTTAGGCCATCATTTCCTGGGGATTTATTATCTTTTAACTTACTCATATTCTTTTGTAATTCTTCAAGGCATATATTTTGGTCTATATATATAAGAATATGTATATAACTTTTTTATATTATAAGCAAAATTCTTTATCCACAAACAAAAATTTCTTAAATCCTCTCCCACATTTGCTCATTTTTTAACTGAATTCTCAGTTCATACTTTGAGGTGACCATTTTGTGTGAGAAGAGGGTATATAAAACAGAGGGGGTTTGGGATATACTCCAGATGTAAATGAAGGGAAGAGCCGATTTGTCTGTGTTTTCAGCTCATGTCTTTGAATTGCCAAAGACATCAAGGGATTTTGAGAACTCAAAGTCTTACAACACCTACAGTCTGAGACATCTCACGCACTGGATAAAGAATAAACCATCCTACTTCCCCTTCCACCACTACAATGTCTATCCATCCATCTATCTATTCATTTTATTTTGTAAATGTGTTATTTTTGAGGCTGATCTGAAAAATATCATAATTTTTACTGACATAATTTTAGGTGCAGGCTAGGACTGTCTCTGCCATTTGCAGATAACGTTGTCCTTTTGGCTTCATAGGACATGGACCTTCAGCATGCAGTGGGACGATTTGCTGCGGAGTGTGACATGGCAGGGAAACTTGACTGAAAAAAGGTGGCCATGTTCAGTTTGGAGGAGAGTCCTTACCCCAAATGGAGTTCAAGTATCTGCATTTTCTTTTTCATGAGGAATGGAATGTGAGATTAAAAGATGGATCAGTGCAGCGGCAGCAGTAATGCAGTTGATGTGATTGTCTGTTGTGGTGAAGGAGCTGAGACGAAAGGCAATGTTCCTAATTTACTGCTCAATCTAGGTTCCTACTTTCACCTATGGTCATGACTGAAAGGACAAGATCTCGAATACAACCAGACACATTTTACAGTGTTATGACCCGCATGTTTGAGTCGCAACATAAAAGAGAGATGAACCAATAAAATAGCCTGAATGCTAATTATTTATTATAAATTTTAACTCATAGAACAATCAATCAAAGCAACCAACTATTGGGAATAATAATGAAGATAAAGAACTTAGGATATAATCACAACAACACTTTAACTACATGACACAAGTAACGCAAAACAAAACCATAAGGTTGAAGAGTCAACGAGATGGCAGGTCTCGGCATGAGGAGTCCTGAGTAGCCACAGCTTCCTGGAGTAGCTAGCACAACAACTTTTATATACCCATTGATGAGTAATGCAGGCTTCCAATCGGGATTTACCACATACTCCAATCTGGAGTCTTGGGATTATCACATTGTATTAATATTGTGAAACGTAATACCTGTCGCTCTGCCTAAATCATAAAATATTCATCAAGTTTGTATTCTACTCAAAAAAGTAAATGTAGTAAACTAGAAAGAATCTTGAACCTAAAAGTAAAGAAATTTCACTAATAAAAGCTGCAACACAGGACAATTGAATGGGCTTTCTAAACTTAAGGCCCTGGTATACTGCAAACTAACCTGCTGGAGAGTGAATACACTGGAGAGTGGAGTACAGATGTATCCGCACCTGTACAATCACTTGCAAAGAGATTTTAAGCCACAGAGGTGCTGTTTTCCAGATGTTTATGAAACTGTTCTTCTATGAATGGTTTCTCTCTAGTGTGGATCCTCATGTGTTGATTCAGGTTTGATGATTGGCTGAAACTTTTCCCCCACTGAGTGCATGTGAATGGTTTCTCTCCGGTGTGGCTTCTCAGGTGAAGATTAAGGTTTGATGATTGGCTAAAACTCTTCCCACACTGAGTGCATGTGAATGGTTTCTCTCCGGTGTGGCTTCTCAGGTGTTGATTAAGGTGTGATGAATGGCTGAAACTCTTCCCACACTGAGTGCATGTGAATGGTTTCTCTCCGGTGTGGATCCTCAGGTGTTGATTAAGGGATGATGATCGGTTGAAACTCTTCCCACACTGAGTGCATGTGAATGGTTTCTCTCCGGTGTGGATCCTCATGTGTTGATTAAGGGATGATGATGCGCTGAAACTTTTCCCACACTGAGTGCATGTGAATGGTTTCTCTCCAGCGTGGATCCTCCTGTGTTGATTAAGGGCTGCTGATTGACTAAAACTCTTCCCACAAAGAGTGCATGTGAACGGTTTCTCTCCAGTGTGGATCCTCATGTGTTGATTAAGGGCTGATGATTGGCTGAAACTCTTCCCACACTGAGTGCATGTGAATGGTTTCTCTCCAGTGTGGATCATCATGTGTCGTTTAAGAGATGATGATTGGTTGAAACTCTTTCCACACTGAGTGCAGGTGAAAAGATTCTTGTCTCTTCTTTTCAAAATACCATCAGTCTGAAAATGAGTTTTTTCCTCAATTTTGACATGATGTTCCTCTTCTTTACTCCCCTCATTCTCTTCAATTAGGTCTGAAATAAATAAAACATTAGTTTTCACTAAGTCTTAAAAACTCATCAAAAGCTGAAAGGTGAAAAGACACTGGAAACATTGGCTACACACACTGTAATTTTGATGAACATTAAATGTAAAATAAATCAGATCATATTTTGTTTGGTCCATTAACGTGTACACATTTAAGCAGATTCAATTCAATTCATCTTTATTTATCTAGTGCTTTTACAATGTAAATTGTGTCAAAGCCGCTTACCATAGAAGTTATAGTTAATTGAAACTGTCAGTCCAGTTTTCAGAGTTTCTTACATGATTGATCATAAAAGTAATCTTGGTCATATTGATAAGACACAGATTCAAAAGTGTAGAAGTTCATCTATTAGCCCAATGACGAAACTAACAGCATGGTCGAAGGTTAAATGCATGTAAACCTTTTCTAGTGCTTCTGAAAAGAATTCTGTTATTTATTACAATTTATTTAATATGTTTTTTTAGCTCCGAATTTAATCTGACTCCAATTTTAAGTGACCGTCAAATTTAGACTGTATTGCTATTTGTAAGAATGGATCACATTCATGACTTAATTTAGAGTTTTGATTTATATCTGATTTCTTACTCTTCAATTATACGTTCATTAGGGACCAAATACCGAGAGTTTTACACGGGTTTGCGTGTCTTCTCACGGACAGTATGTCGACACTCTGAAGTTAGTCAGAGGGTGCAGGATTGACTAATATTCAAATAGACTGGTTGCAAACTGCTTACTCATCCAAAAAGAATAGTCAATTTAGCCAAGCCCATTTAACTTGCTAAAATCAGCGATTAGATGATTAAGATCTCCATGCTGTCGTGCCAAAAAGGCTCCGTACAGTCAAATGTGCCTTTAAAATCGAAAGTCTAACCATAAGGGTAGAGCAGACTCCACTTAATCTACTGGATATAAAAAGATTTCAGGAGAATTCAGAATGAGTCAAAACTTAACATTTATTTGTCAGGTAAAATTGTATTATACCAATTACATAATAAAACAATCAGAAAGCCAATTCAGAGATGATATTGTAAAACATCCATTACTCAAAAATAAATCAAAGAGTTAGAGATGCATCCCTGACCAGAGAAGTACGCTGCAGCATAAGTCTCAGAGATGCTGCAACAGGGTGTCTTGGCTACGAACACCCAATGATATTGATTCACATTTCCCTTAAATACTCAACTGAGAACAAACAGCCATAAATTAAAGATATGAGAAGCGTCACCGAGACCCTTGCCTGGTGAATTTGAGAAGTTAACTATCTCTAAGGAGGGGAGCATCTGGCAAAAATCTTATCAAAGCTAAAAACCAAATCCACATATACCAGTGAAATAGTACAGTGACATTAAGACCACTTTACCAATCACAAAGAGACATCTAAAATGATACCAAACATCAATATATTTACCATATTAAATATATACACCATATTAAAACATTGAACATTTTATGTGAAAATGTGAATGATCTGCTCTGATCAGAAGGTAACTTAAGTGTCAAGAAGGGGGGCTCGAGGTGAAAGGAGATGGATGATCTCTTGCATTCCCCCCTGGTGAGGTATAGCTCTGTGCCTATTTTTATTCGTATATATTCATAATTACCACAAAATGTTTTTCTAAAATTTGTAAAGCAGACAGGGAACACTTGTTCATTCTGTGCCTGACTGGTAAACGCATCAGAAAAAAGTTCTGTGGCAACAGCTGAATATTTGCCTTGCAGACATGAGACATACCTGTACAGCATCTGCATAAAGGCTGGAATGTGCACCTTTCCCC
Organism: Danio albolineatus; assembly: GCA_903798035.1. Classification (NCBI taxonomy): domain Eukaryota; kingdom Metazoa; phylum Chordata; class Actinopteri; order Cypriniformes; family Danionidae; genus Danio; species Danio albolineatus. The sequence goes on from CAIGQQ010024270.1 coordinate 10,028, forward strand.
TTATGTGCTATTGGGCCATTTTCATTCATTCTGGGGTGAATTTGAGGCTTAATTTGGCCAAAACTTTCTGTGTTTCAGCAGACAGACTGATTTTGGGGATCTTACACCTCAACACACTCATACATTTGTTTATTTATTTATTGTTTAATAGAAAATATGGCTTTGCAACATCAAGCAGCATTAGGCATGAGCCAGTATAAGATTTTGACAGTATGATAACCTTGAATAAAATATAACGGTTTCACTGTACTGTGATTACTGCTCTAAAATATATTCTTTTTAAATGTCTGGGTTAAAAACAAAAACTTTTTCCCCTTTGAACACAATATATATTTTTTGAGAAACTTTTCAACTATTTTGGAGCAGTAAACATATCAGGCTAAATCATTCAAATGAATCATTGACTTCTGCTGTCTTCATTAGTTTTAAAAACACAGATTTCTTTACAATTTAAAAAGTTTTTTCTGCTGGAGATACTGTTGTCCTAAGAAACTTAAAAAGTACAAAAAAACCCTTACATATACTGAAGGAACGGTATAGCAGAACATTTCAGCAGTTTAAAAAAACCTTGACTTTTCCAAATTGCAGTATACCTTGAAAATGGTTATCATCCCATTCCTATGCAGCATAACACTGTTTTTAGGATCTAAAAATTAATTCTTTTTTAAAAAGTCTAAAGCCAAAAAGATGCCAATGGCGGCGCCTGCTGGTACGTGAAGAATATGGTCAATACTGACAAACTTTACACTACATTTTTTGCATATCATCAGCATGCTGTAATCCATTTCTGAAGCAGCAAAAGTCATTTTTAGACTAGTTTGTTGGCCAGTTGTAGTCAGTGCAATATTAAACATTATTGTTCCACTATAATTTGTTTTGTCTCACGTCGTCCCACAACAACATCATATAGTTTAGAATACTGTACAATGTTTTATAACAATTAATTATTTTAGTGTCATTTCATTCAGCATGTTTAAAATTGGGGGCATCCACGTTTTTTGACATACTTTAAACCAGAGTTTTTGCAGGTTTCACCACGTTAAATGTAAGACTTTAAGACATTTTTAAAACCAATAAGAATGAAATTTTAGACTCAAAGGGCTAAAGGCTAGGTTATTTTTCAAATGGCCCAGATGGAAAAGATTTTTATTTGCCCTATCAAAAAAATAAATGAATAAATAAAAATTATAATTTAATACATTTAATAATACAATAATACATAAATAACAAAAAAAAGTACAATATTTTAGATATTTCTTAGCAAAAGATTTTAAATATTGTGTAAAAACAAGCAAGCTTTACTTGTATCCAAACACTTTTTCCAACATAAAATTTCTTTAAAAAAAATATGCACAAATGTTTTAAAAGTTTTAGAAACTATAATAAACTAAATCTGTGCACAACAATCTGTCCAGGTCGATGTCCTCAGCAGTAAATACATGGAGCATGTTTAAACAAATGTTATTGTGAGGAAAATAATTAAACCATTATGATAAACAGAGTAAAAATGACCTTTTTGAAAAAAACAAAAATTTTGTTGAGATGGATTGTAGGTGATTGTATGGGTTTTGGCCAGATTGGGGAGCAAAACATAAACAAAAGTTAAATTAAAACTTGTTAAAAAAAAAGATTTAAGACCTACAACACTTTCAGTAAATTTAAGACTTTTTAGGACCCCACAGTAACTGTTTAAACACAATAGCCCTGGTAATTAGTTATTATAATAATGATGTAATTCTAACTCAGATACTATCTGTGAGAACTAGAAACAACTACTAGAAACAAGTTTAAACCCATAAAGAAGTTGATGAAAAAGAGAATTTTGATCAACGTGACATATGCAAATGGAAAGTACTAAGCCAACACTATCACCGTAACAGCAGATATCTTCTATGAGAATACTGTAGGTCAAATATCTTCATTTTAACCTTTATATAATTTATTGTTTTTATTTATTTTATATAGTTCCAGTGCTCAAGGATGTTTTACAAACAGTAGAAGAACAAGAGAAGCAATAACCTTAAGAATGATAAAAGACATGAGAACAAGTAATGAAAGAAACTCATTCCTGTCTTTCAATGAGTGCTGATGTGTGTTTAGGAGAACTAGGCAGCACACTCAGGGCTGCAAGATGGATTTAATTTAGTATTCTTATTATTAAAATATATCTGAATGAGGATCAAATGACTGAGTTGGTCGTTGAGAATGAAAAACAACCTGTTTGTTCCTGCGGATCTTCCTGTTTGACTCTGATTGTTTCTTCAATCTTCACATCTTCACTCTCCTCTTTAATAAACGCCATCTTTATAACAGTGTGGAGATCAGTCGCTTCAGCAGGAGTTTTTTCTCTGCGTTTGGACACTTTATCCTGTTTAAAATGAACAAAACAATAAAAATCTTCTGTTTAAAATAAATAAAACAATGAACAGAAACAAAATAACTTCTCTTCAACACAGGGATGTGTGGTCAGGGGAGGCAGGACCTCACCTTTCATCATCTTCACCTGCCATCATAAGATGTATACTAACAATAAAATCAATATTTTATAGGTGCAATTTCTCTATGATTCAACTGATTTCAATCATTTTTATGATCGCTGTGTTTTGCATATTTCCTGTTGAATTAGAGTGTAGGAAGCGAGGTTCTAGACACTTTTATTATGTCCTCACTTTCCATATAATATGTAATATATTCCATGTATGTCAATCACTTATTTAGTGTTAAAATCTGACATAAAGCCGCACTGAAAAAACATGAGGTGAGGCAGACAGTAGCTCGCCACAATGAAGAGGGCGCTCCTGAGCTCACTTTGGTTGCTCTTCTTCTATGCAGTAAAGTTCAATAGGAGTCTGTTTTGCTCTGACTGACTGCAAAAATATATCATATCAGCTCAAAAAGTTCTCAAATTGGACTTTCAATCAAAACGTGAATAAATAATGGAATTCAAAGGACGCGACAGAAGATAACGCGATCATTTCAAACTAATTCAAGTCATTTCAAGACTTTACAAGTAACGTTATTGTAAAGGTAAGACCAGTGTGTGAATTCTGTGTGTGTGTGTGTGAATGAGAGAGAGATGCACACACACACACACACACACATCTAAATGATTATAATTGAATTATTGTAAATATACTGATCATTTCTGTTTTTATTTTTATTACGGTTTTATCCTACAATATTGATTGTTAAATGTACAGTGTTTACTGATCTATTATTATTTTTATTGATATAAATGAATAATATGATGTATATGAATGATGTGATGTACTGAATATTGATATGAAATATATGAATTATATGATATATTGAATAATAATGTGGTATATTATTTATGTTTTTGTTTAATTATTCATTCATTCATTTTCTTTTCAGCTTAGTCCCTTTATTAATCCGGGGTCGCCACAGCGGAATCAACCGCCAACTTACCAGCATATTTTTTACGCAGCAGATGCCCTTCCAGCCGCAACCCATCTCTGGGAAACATCCATACACACACATTCACACTCATACACTACAGACAATTTAGCTTACCAAATTCACCTATACCACGTCTTTGGACTTGTGGGGGAAACCGGAGCACCCGGAGGAAACCCACACAACCACGGGGAGAACATGCAAACTCCACACAGAAATGCCAACTGACCCAGCCGGGGCTCGAACCAGCAAACTTCTTGCCATGCTACTCACTACGCCACCATGGCGCCTGTTTAATTATATATATATAATGCTATAAAAAAATATATATTTTTTTTAACTACTGTTTACTGTGGTTTTTAAATTTATTATTATTAAATATGTGTGTGTTTTTATTTATGTTTTGACAAAACATTTGTAACATTTGTCATGCCAATAAAGCAATTATTGAATTGAGTTAATAATAATATGATATATTATTTATATTTTTGTTTAATTATATATACACAATATATATATATATATATAATTTTCTTTAACTATCATTTACTGTGTTTCATTATTATTATTATTATTAAATATGTGTTTTTATTTATGCTTTAGCAATACATTTGTAATATTTGTCATGCTAATAAAGCAATTATTGAATTGAGAGAGAGAGAGAGAGAGAGAGAGAGCATCTGCAATGGTGCTGTTTGTGTGTGTGTGTGAATGAGAAACAGCTGGGTGTTTTTTGGAAGGCATATTTAATCGCTATACATTTTACATTCCTCCTTGGCCCAATATGTACCTGCCATGTGTACAGAAACAATGCTGACATGATATATGAAACACAATCAGTAGTTGGCAAATATACCGGGTGGATTTGTTTGTATATATACTTTTGACATTGAAAGTGTCAGTGCCTCACCAGCCACAAACCTCACCGCACATCACTGCTTCAACAGTTTCTTTATATGAGAGTAATTAACTAACAGAAATCAGGAAAGTCCGAGCAAGAAACAACTGCCACAAATGACCAGATTAAACTAGTACTCCATATATATAGTGATGTTTACTTAGAATGGAATGGCATTGTGCTGTTTAAACCTTCATTAAAACACTTAATCAATCAGAACTTTAATCAATCGGTTTATATCTGTGTAAACGCTTTTAAACAAACCTTTTTCCAGTTCAATCACAGCAAAGTTGATCACAGAGCAGGAGCGGCGCAGCCTTATGACGGTTTTCTTCTTCTTCTGGAGTTTTATCTGGCGGTTTAAGTTTAACTTTAAGGTGCATTTTCCGCCACCTACTGAATTGGAGTATGGAGCGCAACATGGTTGGAGATCTTGTGATTAGCAAGGAAATACTACATAGATGTAATATTCGGGCTATATATATATACAATTCTTAATCTTAATTATTAAAAAAGGGGTATATCTATAATGTGTGATTCTTTACTTTGTATAAACTGTTTTTGTTAACTGTTATAAAACTGTAAGAAAAAAGAGGATTCCAGCATAAAGGAAACATTTATTGATATTACATCTCTCTTTATACCATAATATACATGACACGTTTGACCTTTCTTACTTCTAGGTAACTGGAGTTTTTTACACCATGAAATTATAATCAGTTATTAAATATAAGCGTTATTATATTTTATATTCGAGAAAACAGCAGCTCCTCCATTCAGTTGCGTCTGTTTACAGCACACATACAAACATACAGAAGTTAGTCAAACTGAGAATCAAAGTTGCTCTTCTTTATATACTCAAAGATACCGTTACAGGGAGCAAAACTCTTAATAGAATTATTATTATTATTATTATTATTATTATTATTATTATTATTATTATTATTATTATTATTATTATTATTATGATTATTATTATTATCTTCTACAGCGCTTCACGGAAATCGCGTTCTAAAAAAGAATGTGTTCGAGAAACGATGACGTTGATTAACTAGTGTGAGCTGCATTAGTGTCTGACCATCGCTGACATTAGCGGTGTGTAAAGATCTTTCTAAAAGTATCAATTTAGGTTATTGCAGACTTTGATCCAGACAGTTTTACTCCCCTGTTGTTCCTGATGCGTCCAGTAGAGGGGATAAAAGATACATGGCCAAATAATAGATGAGAAGTCAACTCTTACAGATTATTAAATGTCCTGTTCATTAATATACTTTTATTTTTATTTTTTAGGTAAATATAAAAGCTAAGTTAATGTATCAGAAAGTGAGTTTAAATACACAAACAACTGATACACTCACCATACTATTTCAGATATACAAAAGCCCAATTACAGATTAATTTAGATTCATTTAATTGGAAAAATAAAAACACGCATTTGGATAGTGTAACGATTAACTGTAGCCTAGTTATAAGTTTTCATATAGAGATGTGCTTTTTGTTGTATTGATTATATATAAAGTTGCATTCTGAAAATAACAAAATTATAACCTAAAAAATGCTTCTTTCTAAAGATCCAAGCAACATTTAGCCAAACCTGACAAACTAAAACCCAGACAACATTTGATTTTTTTGAACATTTATTTGTTTGTTTCTGTGTTCTTCCTATTCCAGATATCACTTTTCAAGTGAAGGGGAAAAGTGTTGCTCTTATCTGAAAGAGCTTTATATGTTTTAAATAATGAAGTGTATTTTTTTCTTTTAAAGGATTGCACGTTTAAAAAGTTTGAAACAGAACACATACAAGGAAAATCTATTTAAAAATACACAATTTAGGTGAAAATATACTTATGAAACAAATATTGTTTAGTTTTCATTCAAAGATAAAAGCTAAATTAAATCTATATGTAGTGAATAGTGATTTCTGATGAAGTGTAGAATTATAAGAGTATGTGTTAGGCTCTTGAAATTCACCAAGTTAAAAAAACACAACCAAAAAAGAGACTTGTAACACGTTAGAGTGGATTTATGCTTAGTTTGGTGATATAAATAGATACAAAAAAGAAACGAAAAAATATATATTGTATCATGTATAGTATGTACTGATGGCATGGGTTTTCTGCTGGATGTCTGCTGGATGGAGTAACACATTTCTTATGTCTTTGTGATTATTAATAAAGTTGAATGTTTAAGAGTCTAGATTATATGATGACCTCAGTGTCATCCCTCTTCAGAGTAAAACTGGAGTAATCTGTGTGTGATTGTTTTTCTGTAAGCCGAATGATTTGTTTCCTCAAGATCTACCGAGCCAGGTCAGAGGTCATGGAGACCTCTTGAGTGGACCTGGACTCTTGAAGAATTAGAAACGACTGTTTCCTGAGTTATTTGCTATTTTAAGTTAAATCTTTTAAAGTTAATTCCTTTCTATGTAAGCTGCCTTATTCCTAATATATTTCTGCTTATATTGTTAGTAAGAACAAAATATATTTTAATATTATACATATATAAAGACATTTTATTGGAATATGTTTAGTTCTTACATGAATACTGATCTAAACTCTCAATGGCCGGCTCAAAAGGGTGTTAACGTTACTAATTAGCTAATGTTGCTGAGTGATGGAGGTATGAAAAGTCTCGTTAGCAGCT
>CAIGQQ010024271.1:0-12924 GCA_903798035.1 Danio albolineatus
GTTTCAGGAGCATCAGGTCTGATATACTCAAATCACACACACACACACTTACACAAACACACGGCTGCTAATCTCTCTGTCTAATGAAGAGATGCCCAAAGTAGGGCCCGCGGGCCAAATTCGGCCCACTGTATAACCTTTGATTTGGCCCACCATCCAATCAGAGAAGAGAGTGAGAATGATGGGGGCAAATATCTTTAACAAAGAGATCATCGTTGCTAATTTAACATAACATTATTGTGTTTGTTTGTTTTAATGCTGAGCTACACAAAAAATACCAACTGAAATGAGATGTTTCAGTTAAATATTGGAAATATCTATATAGCCACTACATCAAAAAGGTAATGTATTAGCATGAGACTGCATTGGCAAAAAGTGACTAATTTGCATAAAATTCTTACAATTTCATTTGTATGAAAATGTACACTTATTAAAAGAAGGCCTGGTCCCAAACCCCAACTATCATTGGAGGATGAGCAAATCATAATAAGATGTGCAAATGAGATCGTACAAAATCAAAGTTTCGTGCTAGCGTGAGATTGCATTGATGAAAAGTGATTCACATAAAATTCATTCAATTTTATTTGTATGGAAACGTATGATTATTAAAAGGAGGTGTGGCTCAAAACCCCACCCCTAAACCCAACCATCATTGGGGGATGAGCAACCGATACTAAAATATGCAAATGAGATTGTACAATATTATAAAAAATCAGTCACTAAATCTCAAAGTTACAAACTGGCGTGAGATTGCACTGGAGAAAACTGACTAATTCACACAAAATTCATACAATTTCATTTGTATGAAACATGATTATTAAAAGGAGGCGTGGCCCTAAGCCCCGCCCCTAAACCAAACCGTCATTGAGGCATAAGCAAACAATACTAAAATGTTCAAATGCGATCGTAAAATTATACGAATTAGGCACTACATCAAAAATGTAACGTATTAGCATGAGATTGCATTGGCAAAAAAATGGCTAATTTGCATAACATTCATACAATTTCATTTGTATGAAATTGCAGGATTATTAAAGGAGTCGTGGCCCAGAGCCACACCCCCTAAACCCAACCATCACTGGAGCACGAGCAAACCATACTAAATTAGATTGTATGAACTCATACAAATTAACCATTACATCAAAACATTATGAATTAGCATGAGATTGATAGCATGAGACGAGCAAATCATGGCAAGTGCAACTAGTGTTAGAAATGAGATTGATTTTGTATTTAATGTCATTTATTATAAAACGTAAAATAATATACCATATAGAGCAATGTTTTCTAGTCATTTTTAAATATTATTAAATAAATTAGGAAACCACCCATGGCAACTATATTTACCTTCGGCCCACTAGCGTTAATCAAGTTTGGTTTTTGGCCCTTTTTAAAAAAAAGTTTGGGCACCCCTGGTCTAATGGTTTGCTGTGGTGTGTGTGTGTGTGTGTGTGTGTGTGTGTGTGTGTGTGTGTGTGTGTGTGTGTGTGTGTGTGTGTGTGTGTTTATCATCAGAGTCGACAGCTCAACACTTTTTTCTCAGTGTTTTATCTGTGCATCAACGCTGGAAGTCTGCTTTCCACACTCATCACGCCTGTTCTCAGAGGTACACACACACATTTCGGCTAGAATAAAAGCAGTTCTTAATAGTGTTAAACCCATGTTAAGGTCAATATTATTAGCCCCCTTCAGCAATATTAGTGTTGGATTGTCTCCAGAACAAACCACTGTTATACAATGACTTGCCTAATTACCCTAACTTTACCCTAATTACCCTAGTGAAGCCTTTAAATGTCACTGTAAGCTGAATACTAGCGTCTTGAAGAATATCGAGTCTAATATTATGTGCTGTCATCATGGTGAAGAGAAAAGACATCAGTTATTAGACATGAGTTATTAACACTATTATGATTAGAAGTGTGTTGGAGAAATCTGCTCTGCGATAAACAGAAATTGTATTGTATATTTACATATTGTACATTACATTATATTGTATATATTTAGTCTTTCTGAAATGATTGAAAAGTGTTCCTCCACATGTTCAGCTCAGGAGTGTGGCATCCACACGCAGCAGCAGTGCTATCCGCTCGCTTTCGGGGTTCCGGCTGCTCTCATGGTGGTGTCTCTGGGTAAGCAAACCTGCACCAATCTTTACTCTCTTACTCTGAATACTAACATCGTAGTCACTAGTGTATGTGAAAATGGAGATATCTGTTGAACAAAAACCATCACTTCCTTGGAAACAATAAATAGTAATGGTATAGTCGGCACAATAGCCCAGTGTTTAGTGCGCCAATATATGGTGTGTCAGCGCACTAGGCGTCCCGAGTTCAAGGACCTTGCCCAATCCTACCACCCCTTTCTCTCGCACTTCACTCCCTGTCAACCTACTGTCCTGTCAAATAAAGGCAAATGTGCCAAAAATAAATCTTTAAATAATAATGGTATAGGGGCGTCACGGTGGTGCAGTGAGTAGCATGATCGCCTCACAGCAAGAAGGTCGCTGGGGACAGGAGCAACACCTGTTGACGTCTTCTGCTGCTGTAGCCCAGCCGCCTCAAGGTTGGACGTGTTGTGCGCTTAAAGATGCTCTTGGTTGGAGTGCTTATTTGAGTTACTGTTGCCTTTCTATCAGCTGGAACCAGTCTGGCCAGATCGTCTTGACCATGTCTACATGACTAAATGCGTTGAGTTGATGCCATGTGATTGGCTGATTAGAAATTTACGTTAACGAGCAGTTGGACAGGTGTACCTAATAAAGTGGCCGGTATATGTATATTTAAATATCAATGTAACCAAATTGTGTTGTATAGTTTTGTTTTTATATATCTGTGTCAATCACATATACATAATGATTATATATTACACACACAAATGTTGTCAAATCAAACTTTTATTTTGTATGCGATTAATATTTGCCCAGCACTAATATGATTTTGAAAGGTTAAAAGCACGTCTGCTGATATACAAAAAAGCTGACTTTTTTTGTATTCTGTGTGGGTGCGCATGTGTGTGTGTGTTACAGTGGTGTTTATTGCTGGCAGTGGCATGTACACCAAAACAGCTCCAGAGGGAAACATTATGGGCTCCGTGTGTAAATGCATATGGGTGAGTCCACCACACTTCATTACGCATCCTTAAAGCTGCTGTATGTAAGTTTTTGACTCTTCTAAAGCATTCAAAACACCATCATATGTGTGCAGATATTCAGAAACATGCTCAGTGAACATACTTGTTTATCTGTAAAAAAAATGCTGAAAAAAAAATGTGTTTTCCGTGCCGGAACGTCTGTCTTTGTTTTGGTCATTTTAACCCGCCCAATGCCAGTTTAGCCAATTATATTCCAGCACTCCGGGTTGCCTTGCTGGAAAACAGCGTATTTCATTCATTCAGTCATTCAGGAAGGCTCTGAAAGCATGTGTCTGTGACTGAAATTAGACCTCGGGTGGACAGTAGCAGACTCTGAAATGAGACGCAGATTCAGAGTTCCACATGAGGTTATTAATTAGCAAATGATATAAATATTAGGAGCGTAAACATTAGGTGAGCAGGTTACATTGTAACCGCGTGTCCTAACAACACGCTTCATGACGAGATACACAGTGACGAACAATTTTTTGCAACTGTTTGCACCAGACGATAAGGTTTATTATTTAATTAAAGAGCCCCTATTATACATTAAAAAGGGTCATATTTTGGTTTTGGGGGTCTCCAACAGCAGGCTAATATGCATGCATGGTCAAAAAACACTTTAATTGTCTTATAATCTGCATTTATTTTTACCTCATTATCCCAGCGACTCCTCTATGAATCGTTCAGCGCTTCATTTGTTCCAAACTCCTCCTTAGCGCGATGCTAAACTGCGCTGATTGGACCGATGACCCAATCTGTTGCGATTGGTCGACAGCACTCAGCGCGAGAGAATGCCCACCACGGCTTATCAATATTGAAGTAGTCAGAGTGTGTGCGTGAGCATATCTGCCAACACTCGTTTTTCCCGGGAGTCGCCCGTATTTCAGACACTTCACCCCCCGGTCTCCCAGCGTATCACTCTATTCTTAACCAGAAGTAAAAACAGCGACACACATGCAGTATTAATGCACACAGCGGCAAAAGCTGAACCATTATGAAACAGGACCGCCGCATGTGTGTAGGAGAGCTGATGTAGCCATAGCAACGACAAACAGCAGAGGAACACAAGCTCACAAACGCATTTTAATCCGTAAACAAAGCGGCACGCGTCGCGTTTACAACGTGCTTTTAGACGCGATATGAGAACACAAGTTAACCAGAGACACTACAAGCGGATACAAGTTACAAAACACAATTAAATACATCATTTACAAGCTGGAGAACACAATGAGGCGAATGTTTTAATCACACGCACTCACACTTGTTGGATAGCCAGATTCACCGTCAGGCCACCGGGAAATGTCCCGGTGCTCCCTTGGGCCAGTCCGCCCCTGCATACATCTTTTCTGATCCTTCCTTTTAACAATAAAGCACATGAGGTGTACCTAAGTCAGTTTTCTGTTGTTCAGCTGTGAGAAACTGAAGCCGTTTCTAATATATCGAGGTGTTGGTCCGGACAAAAACTCCTTTAATATGGAGAATATTCCCTCTATCGGGTGCCGCTGCTCTTTTATTTAGAGCACGGTTTAAATCACTCACTCCTGTCCTCAATCTGGCAGCCTGCACTCGTGTTTGTTTTGATCCAAGAGTGCAATAGCTAGTTCAACCACTGGGTGTCTAACTTACATCCTGCAGCTTTAAACTAACAGTTCATACAAATCATGTTTATGGTCTGTAATAAGTCATTGTTTATGGTTGATAAATTTTTCTGCTGTGAATTAAAAATAGACTGGATAAGCCAAAATGAAAATAAATGAATGTTTTTGTCATTGTATTGTAAATGATATCAACACTTTAGCACAAATATGATATGAATGTTTTTATTTTTCAAATTTAAGGGTAAACATTTAATGACCGATTATTTTTTCTTTCTCTCTTCTTTGTAGTTTGCTCTAAATAACCGTTTCAGACACAGAAGCGATATTTATCCGAAGAGGGAACACTGGATGGACTGGGCGGAGGAGAAATATGATGTATGTACAACTGTCTGCCACAAACACACACACCTGCTTATGGAAACAAGTATAAATATCATAAAACACACTGACTAGTACTATTAAAACACACTAAGTAATACAACTAATAACAACAAATAAGATTAATAAATAAAAGTGAGTAAATAAGTAGATTAAATTTGAAGTGAAAACTCGTGTGCGCACATTTTCTTGCAAAATATTGCTATCAACCTGAAGAGATAGTGCACCGCAAAATGAAAATACCTATACTTTTATATATGAAAGTGCTCACTATTTAATCTATAAGGATTTCAAACAATGAGTTTCTTTCCTCTGTTGAGCACGAGAGAAGATATTTTGAAGAATGCTGGAAACCGGTGACCATTGACTTCCATTATGAGAAAAACTAACACAATGGAAGTCAATGGTGGGCGACACGATGGCTTAGTGGTTAGCACTGTGGCCTCACAGCAAGAAGGTTGCTGGTTCGAGTGCAGGCTTGGCCAGTTGGTGTTTCTGTGTGGAGTTTGCATGTTCTGCCCGTGTTGGTGTGGGTTTCCTCACAGTCCAAACACATGTGCTATAGGGGAACTGATGAACTATATTAGCCGTAGTGTATGAGTGTGTGTGAATGTGAGTGTGTATGGGTGTTTCCCAGTGATGGGTTGCAGCTAGAAGGTCTTCCGCTGTGTAAAACGTATGCTGGATTAGTTGGCGGGTCATTCCGCTGTGGCAACCTCTGATTAATAGAGACTAAGCCGAAGGAAGATGAATGAATGAATGAATGGAGGTTAATGGTTACAGGTGTGCATCTTTGTTATGTGTGTGTGCAGCAAAACACACATGATCAACATGTTCAAAACATTATTATACAGTTGTGTGTGTGTGTGTGTGTGTGTTTGTGTGTGTGTGTGTGTGTGTGTGTGTGTCTTCTGCAGAAACTCCTCATTGCGCAGATAAAGATGGTGCTGAAGGTGTTGTTCCTCTATATCCCCCTGCCCATGTTTTGGACCCTGTTTGACCAGAAGGTAAATCATTTTACATAGAAACCTTCCTAAAAGTGAACGCACACCAGAATTATAGTCATTAATAGTCATTAATGATTATTCTCATGTGTTGATTTAAGGTTAGTTCAATTAAAAGCGTATTTAAATGAGTTATTTCTTAGCCACATATTTTAAATAATATGTCAAAACCATAGACTGTAAAAGATATGGGCGTAGTATCCGTGACGTCACCCATAGGTTTCTGATGAACCCAAAAGAAGCTACTAGTAGACGTGGCCAACCGTCGCCATTTTGTTCGCGCGTCATCGCAGCAACCGAGGCATACCAAACAAGGGCAAAGAGGCGGAGCGTGGGCGGAGCTAAAGGACGCATGCTGGCATTTAGCTAAGAGCTTACTTATGGGAGAAACACATAATATTTCATTACCTGCGACTCGTTTGTGTTCTGACCACATGTGCTTGGTTGTACACTATATCAATAAAGTGTTTAGTCTGTTGAAAACACTGTTGTAATACATCAAGCCACTTAACATCGTTCTTATGACATTTTTACAACAGGAAGAAAGTGCGGATTACATCCAAATACTTCAGATATAGTCTGTGTTAGTAAATGCAGGGCTATTGATGAAATCCAGGCAGAACACTGTATGACAACGCTTCAGATGACTGTTTTATAGCCTACAGCTGATCAATCTGTATATAATATAGTATATAATTTCACTCACCTGGGAAACGGAGGCCATGTGAATGGTTTGTGAGCACAATTAAGTGCACACAACATGCCATATCATCTGATAATTGCAGGAAATAATTCCAAAAGGCGACTGACTGTGTAAAGCCACATAAAACAACACAAAAATACGATGAATATGCTGAGATCAGCAGCTAATCAGCCGGAATCAGCTGAGGTGACGGCGACCAGCGGGACTAGCTGTCACTCAAGTAGCCACGCCCTTAATTATGCAAACTTAATTTAGCTTAATATAAAGGAAACTAATGAGTTATAAAAAAATTCACCCCCTCACAGTTGTCATGAAGGGTAATATCAGCTATATGAACCAAAATCGTTCTTTGTACCAGGCTGTAAACACCTTTTTTTCTGCTGTAAAGTTGGCCATTTCACCAGTGGGCTCATTAGAGATTTGCTCTATTATGGAGCCAGGACTAGCGGAATTTCGATGAATTCCAGTTTCAGTTACTTCCGTATTGGCTTCCCGAGGGAGAGCGGGAGGTTGCCGCTTGGTCAAAATAAGCAAACCCTATGTGTAAACATATACATTTTTAACATAATTAACATTTATTTATAAATATATTAACTTACGAGTTTGAGCGTTTCTCTCATAGACACTACGGTCTGCTGTTTGTGTTAGTGGTTTATTATTATGCTTTGTGTCTGTTCTCTTCAGGGCTCCCGCTGGACTCTTCAGGCCACCACCATGACCGGAGACTTTGTACGTATCTTTATTTTATTCAGTCGCTGTGAACAGAAGAGTTTGTGTCTGTCGTGAGAATTAAAGGGACGGTTCACTCCAAAATGTATATTCTGTCATCATTTACAGCACTCTCATGTTCTTTGGTTCAAACCTGTTTGAGTTTCTTTCTTCTGTTGAACACTAGAGAAGATATTTTGAAGAATGTTGGAAACGTGTAACCATTCACTTCCATGATGTTTGTTTTTCCTACTATGGATGTGGGTGGTTACAGGTGTTGTCATGTCATTTTCATCCGCTTTTCCGTGGCTGGGTCGTGGGGGCAGCAGTCTTAGGAGAGAACTCCAGACTTCCCTCTCCTCCGGGGGGATCCCGAGGCGTTCCCAGGCCAGCCGAAAGACATAGTTCCTTCAGCGTGTCCTGGGTCTTCCCCAGGGCCTCCTGTAATGATACACAGGGAGACCCAAATGCGAGAGTAAAATAAAAAGAAGTTTAATGTCAGAATGGAATCCAACAATGCTCAAATAACAGAGTTCATGAATGAGGCGGTGGAGAATACAAGAGGTATCTTCTCGTGGAAACGATGCGGCTAAACAGCTGAGGGTAACGTCACACAGTAAACCAGGAAGTAGCGGTCACAGACGAAACTCATAGTCGATCACATGAGACACAGTTCAGGAAGCAGGTAATAGCCATAGGAGATAACTACCACAACGGAGAGAGATTCACAGCAACTCACCACCAGCATAAACACACAGGGAGCCTGAGAGACACAAACACACGTTGTATAACGGACTGACACTGGACACTGGATTTAAATAGCCCAGATAACAGGACACAGCTGCTGATGCTAATGAGCCGACTGGATGATTCCGTCCACGTGACCACACAGCTGACGGGGTAAGCAAACAGACAGCCACGTTATTAAACACACTTACATCAACACAGGTACACCCACATGCACACACAGACACACAGAAAGGAACACACAGATCCCTGAACCGTGACACCTCCTCCCAGTGGGATATGCCTGGAACACCTCCCTAGGTAGGCGTCCAGGAGGCATCAGAAACTGCCACCTCAGCTGACTTCTCTCGATGTGGACGAGCAGCAACTCTACTCCGAGCTCCTCCCGGGTGAGCTCTAGTCTATAAGGGTGCGTCCCGCCAGCCTGTGAAGGAAACTCATTTCAGCCGCTTGTATCCGAGATCTTGTTCTTTCGGTCATGACCAGGGCCAGACGGAATCTGCGGACATTTTTTGCTATTTCTGCGGAGTATTTTGTTAAAAATCTGCGGATTTATGCGGAATGATTTTGAGAGTATCATAACTAAAATCTTAATATATGAAATAAAAGTAACTCCTTTTTAACTTTTATTTAATGTTTACAATGCGAACCCAATTAGATCCACTTTATTTGGTAAACAAAGCAAGTCTCTCATCTAAAATATCTATTAAAACACAGAAAATATGACTTTACAAACTATATTGTAAATAAATCACGTGAATATTTTCATATTAGTCAATATTATTACTGAAATTAATTTGAAAACTGATTAAATATACATTTACACACATTTACACCAGTAAATAAACAGAATCAATGATGGGCTATAAATCTGCGGAATTCTGCGCGCGCAGACTCCGTGTGGGCCTAGTCATGACCCAGAGCTCATGACTATAGGTGAGAGTAGGAACGTAGATTGACCAGTAAATCGAGAGCTTTGCCTTTCGGCTCAGCTCCTTCTTTACCACATTGGGCCGGTACACAGACCGCATTACTGCTGCCGCTGCACCGATCCGCCTGTCAAGCTCACGTTCCATCCTTCCCTTAAACCCCAAGATACTTGAACTCCTCCAACCTGGAGATGGCAGACCACCTTTTTTCAGCTTCCTTCAAAATATCTTTCTTTTGTATTCAACAGAGGAAAGAAACTCAGATTTGTAATTACTTGAGGGAGTAAATAGTGAGTAAATATCAGTTTTTGGGTGAACTGTTACTTTAATATGTGAAGTCTCTCTGAGTAAGATTATGAAGTCTCTTTTTTGATGTATTTCTTAACAGTGATGTCATTTCCTCTTGTCTACAGGGAGGGTTCGTCCTGCAGCCAGACCAGATGCAGGTGAGTTTATTCCTGTCTGTACTGTTTTTACTGTTACTTCCCTAGTAGCAAAGAATTCTGGCCCAGATTTGGCATGAATCTGGCAGAGCAGGCATTCATCCGGCACTGGCATACGGCATGTGGGCCAAACATGGCCCTGGTTTGGCAGAGGTGGCACCGTCTTTAAGGCGGCACACAATACTTGGGCCAGATGTAAAATGTAGTATTCGGACCAGATGTTATGAACTGATACCCAGCTAACAAATTTAGGCTGTGAGAACGTTCTCATAACGTTATTTGTAACGTTCCGAGAATGTTAAAATGTCCAGTTTGCTTAATGCTACTAGAACGTTTCTTTATGGTTAGCATAACATCCTTACAATGTTTTCAAAACCTAAATTTCCACCAAAATATAACGTTCTAGTAAGAACGTTTATTTGTAACGTTCTGATAACGTTGAACTGTCCAGTTTGCTTATTGTTACTAGAACGTTTCTTTATGGTTAGCATAACGTTCTTACAACGTTCATAAAACCTACGATGAGATTGTTGAGTACAAATAACATCTTGAAGACGTTCCAAAAACTTTGTTATAAGAACGTTTTTCATCAACATTATGAGAACGTTCATTAAGTACAAATAACATTTTGAAGACATTCCAAGAACTTTGTTCTAAGAACGTTTTTTAACAACGTTACAAAAACATTAACAACGTTATGAGAACATTCTAAAAACGTTCCATTGATAACGTTCTGTGCTAACATTTTCACAACTTTTAAAGAACGTTAGTGAATGTTCTGGGAACGTTCCCTGTTATCTAGGTATGTGGGCCATGTAAGTTTGGCCTGTTTGACCCACATTTAAAATACATTTGTTTTATTTTCAAGAAAAGAAAAAATACATTTGACCAATCAGGTCACTTTGAGAAAGAGCACGGCCATAGCACGCCTAAAGTGCAATGATTCATGGGTTTATCAATTTCCTTGCTGTAGTAACACACCAACATATCTGGCCCAGTTCAGGCCCAATTATGGGTGATTAACTTGGCTGAGTCTTGGCCCAGATATGGTCCATGTTTAGCCCTTGTCTGGAAGCTAGACTTGGTCCAGTCATTCATTTTCTATTCGGCTTAGTCCCTTTATTAATCCGGGGTCGCCACAGCGGAATGAACCGCCAACTTATCCGGCATTTGTTTTACGCAGCGGATGCCCTTCCAGCCACAACCCATCTCTGGGAAACACATCCATACATTCCCATTCGCACACATACACTATGGACAATTTTTTAGCTTACCCAATTCACCTGTACCACATGTCTTTGGACTGTGGGAGAAACCGGAGCACCCGGAGGAAACCCACGCAACCACGGGGAGAACATGGGGAGAACACGGGGAGAAATGCCAACTGGCCCAACTGGCCCAACCGGGACCTGCCCCAACCGGGGATCGAACCAGCGACCTTCTTGCTGTGAGGCGAACGTGCTACTCACGCGCCACCGTGGCGCCCGACTTGGTCCAGTCATGTACTGTAATTCACTGCGGCATGTGGGCCAAGCAAAAGCTGGTTGTGTGGGCCAGAGCTGGGCCAGAGATATTTTACTATGTGGGATTTTTAGTTGTTATCTTATATTTGTGTAAAAAGTGTGTGTGTGTGTGTGTGTGTGTTACTTTCAACTCTTTTATCATCAACTCTGTTATCGTTAACTTTATTATCAGCAGCTCTTACTGTCAACTAAGCAAAATGAATGGAAAAGGCTTGAAATGTACCTAGAATTCTGAAATGAGACTTTAAGCAAGGGTTTGTATGTATGTGCCAGTTTTTAATTGATGGTCTGTGTGTATGTGCAGGTAACAGGAAAACTGAATTTATTTGAAATTGAAATCTTTTATTGCATTATAAATTTGAAAATTAATTGTGAATCAAACTGAATTCCCACTGAAATGCCTCTGTTTCTCCATCAGACGGTGAACCCCATCCTTATCCTTACCCTGGTGCCCATCATGGACCGGATAATTTTCCCTCTGATAAAAAAGTGTGGCCTCGACTTCAGGTGAGAGCTACTGTGTGATATGACATGATGAGGATGTTGTTTGTAATTGCAATGAGAGCGGTGCTGATGCGAGTCTCTTTTCTGCTTCAGCCCTTTGAAGAGAATGACGGTCGGGATGTTGTTCGCCGCCACAGCGTTTGTTGCTGCTGCTCTGGTCCAGATGGAGATCGATGTGAGTGTGAAACATAGAATTCATGACCAGATTTATTCATGCTTTCCAGCAGGCATCTAGAATTTTTAAATAGCATCAATGCCAATCGGTTTGATGTCAACACCTTGAC
Organism: Danio albolineatus; assembly: GCA_903798035.1. Lineage (NCBI taxonomy): Eukaryota > Metazoa > Chordata > Actinopteri > Cypriniformes > Danionidae > Danio > Danio albolineatus. The sequence continues at coordinate 11,954 of CAIGQQ010024271.1, forward strand.
ATCCATTTGAAATGCACATATTGAGGCCCTTTTGACCACCAAAATAATGAAACGAAAAATATTAATATATAAGAAAGTTGTATTAATCAATACTTACAACAAAAGCTTTTAATCAATACTAGCCTAGAGCACCACTTGTGGTTAAAAAGTAGCATAGAGCGTCGTCTGCTGTTAGAAACTAGCCTAGAGCACTGTCTGCTGATAAAAATAAGTCTAGAGCACCATCTGCTGGTTAAACTAGCCTAGAGTGCTGTCTGCTGGTTAAAATAACCAAGAGCACCGTCTGCTGTTAAAAACTGGCCTAGAGCGCCATCTGCTGGTTAAACTAGCCTAGAGCGCCGTCTGCTGTTAAAAACTGGCCTAGAGCGCCGTCTACTGGTTTAACAAGCCTAGAGTGCGGTCTGCTATAAGAAACAAGCCTAGAGCGCCTCTGCTGGTTAAACTAGCCTAGAGCGCCGTCTGCTGGTTAAACTAGCCTAGAGCGCCGTCTGCTGGTTAAACTAGCCTAGAGCGCCGTCTGCCGTTTTAAACTAGCCTAGAGCGCCGTCTGCTGTTTAAACTAGCCTAGAGCAACGTCTGCTGTTATAAACTGGCCTAGAGCACCATCTGCTGTTAGAAACTGGCCTAGAGCACCATCTGCTGTTAGAAACTAGCCTAGAGCACCATCTGCTGTTAGAAACTAGCCTAGAGCACCATCTGCTGTTAGAAACTGGCCTAGAGCGCCGTCTGCTGGTTAAACTAGCCTAGAGCGCCGTCTGCTGTTTAAACTAGCCTAGAGCAACGTCTGCTGTTAGAAACTGGCCTAGAGCGCCGTCTGCTGGTTAAACTAGCCTAGAGCACCGTCTGCTGGTTAAACTAGCCTAGAGCGCCGTCTGCTGTTAAAAACTAGCCTAGAGCAACGTCTGCTGTTATAAACTGGCCTAAAGCGCCGTCTGCTGTTAGAAACTAGCCTAGAGTGTTGTCTACTTTTA
>CAIGQQ010024276.1:0-19627 GCA_903798035.1 Danio albolineatus
CAAACCTGCTATAAACGCTAAGCATATCTAAGGGTGAACTCTTGAAACTAAATTAATGCTACAAAACAACCTACAACTGTAAAATCATTGAAAAAAGCTAATTTGAAATTGAAAGCTGCAAATAAGTCATCAATAAAATGGAATATCAATATGCATCTCAAAGAATGAATGCAAGAGAAAGAAAGAAAGACAGACAGAAAGAAAGAGGCCTTCCACTATTTTTTATTTATTTTTTTGTTTTGTTTTGCCTTACTCAGAACTGAAAATGGCAAAGCCTTACAGCATCAACAACTGCAGTGCAGAGGTTTCTGTCATCAGCATCTGTCTTATCTGTATTAAACCACAGTTACATTGGTCAAAAAACTAAAGTCACTGACAATTATTTGAAACAATATAAAGACCAAAAAAAGAAGAACTGATCAAAAAACCTTTCAGCATAATCGCTTTGGGTAAGCATTTGGCAAATACTCACTGTAACTGTAAATGTTGCTAGTCAGTGTAACATTAGCTTTAGTCACCAGGTTTTGGGTGCTTGTTTTTATCAGCTTACAATAAATACAGCATTAATCATTTTGTGTCCATTACAAATGACATTTGTGTTTGAGAAAGAAAACACATGCTCTATCAATAGAAAACAGCACTTTTTAAAGCACAGTCTCATTATGTGTATGTGGGGGAAAAAAGCAGGCAAGACTCCCGGTTCTCCCGATGGCTATGCCAGGCCTGACTTTTAAAAAAAATGTATATGTATGAAAACAGCATATGACAGACCTCAAGTGTGATTTTGTAAATCATGTACATGTTATTTAAAGCATATAGCACATGCATTTTCACACTGCGTGAAGCAGTGAAACTAGCTTGAATATTCATTGTCAATAAATTTAATTTTTCAGTACTGCAAATGCATTGCTTGGTGAAAGAACAGGACAACTGTTGGGAGGGGGATCCTTGGAGGTAACTGGCCTCAGGGCCTTTTAAAGTCTTAATCCGTCCCTGCACACATCCTGGCTTCTCACCGCATTTTTAAAAATGTTTTTTAGAGGCTAAATTCAAATCAAATAACACCAAACTGCCCATACTGCTTTAGAAATTGATGTGACTAATTTGATTTACCACTTTACAAATATTATGTAAAGCATGAAAACATATGGTTCATATTGACCAAACCATAGAGAAATAGAAGGGGCCCTTCTACGGTGGTCAATGGAAACTGAATGTCAGCCGGTGGTAATCTTTGGTACTGCACCTAAACAATTTTACTGAAAGCTCATTTTGAGATATCAACTTAAAATTTGGAACATAAATTGTTCGAACATTTAGCTTTGATTTGCTGTCAATTCGAGTACAACAGGTTTTGTGAAATGCATATTACATATATTACTCCCAGGGATGTATTTTTACATTGAAGTTGATATTTAGCCGCACTATGTTGGTGTTTCATAACATCTCATTTTTATAAGGTGGGTCGTTAGCCCAGCGCTCAACCCCCAACCTGGAGGACCAGGACATACACACATACACTATGGACACATACACTACACTTTAGCTTACCCAATTCACCTATAGCGCATGTCTTTGGACTTCTGGGGGCACCCGGAGGAATCCACTGGAAAAACATGCAAACACACAGAAATGCCAATTGACCCTGCTGAGGCTCGAACCAGCGCCCTTCTTGCTGCAAGGTGACAGCATTACCCACTGTGCCACCCAAATATGTATCCAGGTGTCTTCTTTAAAATGAGACCAAGTTTAATTATGTGGACCAAATTGTTAAAGATTTATGACAATTTAGGTTGAACGTCATTTTTATGTCTGCCCAAAAACTAAGACCAACAGGTAAAAGGCTTAGAGTTAACACAGTATTGCTGTACATCGTTGACACTCTAAGATTTAATGTCCAGAGCATCAAATGTAACATTATTAGCAGACATATAAAATAAGACCCTCACAGACTTGATTGTAAAGGGATTCCAGTAAATGCTACAAAAGTACTGTTTATTAGTTCCTGGTACTAATGCATTGGCTAATTTTAGTTGAAAGCTAACAAAGTCATTCATTCATTCATTTTCTTTCAGCTTAGTCTCTAATTTATTAGGGGTCGCCACAGTGGAACGAACGGGCAACTATTCCAGCATATGTTTTACACAGCAGATGCCCTTCCAGCCGCAACCCAGTACTGGGAAACACCAATAGACTTCCACATTTCCACACACACTCATACACTACGGCCAATTTTGTTTACCCAATTCACCTAAGGCGCATGTTTTTGGACTGTGGGGGAAACCGGAACACCCAGAGAAAGCCCACGCCAACACGGGGAGAAAATACAGTCTCACAGAAATGCCAACTGGCCCAGTTGGGATTCGAACCAGCGACCTTCTTGCTGTGAGGCAACAGTGTTAACCACTGAGCCACCGTGCCACCCAGCTAACAAAGTATTACTGTAAATTGACTATGTCCAGAGCATCATATATAACGTCGCTATAGACTATAGGTGAGTGGAGTGGTTATATCCCAGTGGTAGGGATCTAGTTAGCGAACAAAAACATAAGCCCCTCATTGTCTCTCCTGTTACGCAGAAATATGTGCGCTGAGAGCTGAACGAGGTGCTTTACAAATGGCAGGCGTTTCAGTGCAATTACTCATTTACGCCTGTGAACTGAACACACTGGTGCTGTATTTGACAGTAAGTGACAGTCCTCCCTGCGGAGCGGCGCTGTGTGTTGACTCTCTTGTCACATGGTGATTGGCCCTCCAGGAACACAGTCAGAGCTTTAGTACAGGCGTAGCAGGGGGCTTCAAACAGCTGCTCCCTGGGACTTTATAACTGTGCATATACGGCTTTAATCCTGCGCTGCCTCTCAGCCTTTTGTAAATGCAGTTGCAAAGCCAGACTGCTGCTGTCAAGCTGTGCTGGATAAAGATGCTGAACGTTTTGTTTTTTCTACAATCACTGGATTCTGTTGTAGTCTAATTTTTGATTTTCTAAAGCTTTATGATTTTGTTCATTAAAGGAATAGTTCACAATCCAGTTTGGCTTTCTTTCTTCTGTTGATCGTAAAGTAAGGAATTTTGAAGAAAGCTGAAAACGTATAACAATTGTGGCCTTGAGACGAAGACCCATATAAGTCTATATTTTCAGATTTTGAGTAATTTTCAGATTTTTTTCAGTTGGATTGTGAACATTATATTTATTTTTATTTTACTTGAAGACAGACAACAAAAGCTTCTCAATTCGAAGAAGATAACATTTTTCAGTGTCAGTATTAAAAATCTAGAGTTATTGTGAGTTTATATTTTTCAAATGTGGAAGAACGGTATATATCCATTTAGTATGGAATAACAGCATAACTCCGATTCATCATATCACTTTAAACCACTGATGATTTAAAAACAGAAAATACAGTATGAACAATACACATAGACCTTTTTACAGTACAGGCGATAACAATCAATTAGTAACAATAAATAAATAAATACAACAATAAATAAATAAAATGGAAACATCATAGCTAAATTTTGTTTATTTAGAAATATACACGTGTGCGCTGGCACAACTGAAAATATACTACTTCGAACTGTTCCCGCGCTCCGCCATCTCACATTATAAATGAATATATAAACAAATAAACTTTGCTTGCTGTAGTTTACACAGGACTGGTGAGAAATATGCATCGATACAGCTTTATTATTTATATTTTGTTGTTTATTTTGACAGGTTCACTGTTCTTGTGCTGTTTAACGCTCCTCAGCGCATTCAGAGAGAGAGAGAGAGATCACTTATACCTGGGGTGCTCAACCCTGCTCCTGGAGATCGACTTTCATGCTGAGTTCAGCTTCTGCCCTGATCAAACACAACTGAACCAATTAATTAGAACCTGAACAGCACTAGATAATTACAGGCAGGTGTGTCTGATATGGGAAATCTGCAGGACAGTCAATCTCCAGGAGCAGGGTTGATCACCCCATACGGTTCTTCCACTCACCTCTTTCGGTGGATTTCCCATCATCACTCAGAGCTTTCCTTACTCTGTTTTTCCATGTCTGCTCTCCTTTTTTTGCAGAGAATTTGATGTCCAGACTACATTTCCCATAATCCTCCTTACCTCACACCTGACGCTCATGAACTTGATTTTGATTACACAGACATTTGCAGCCAGTTTACACACTCATAAAATCTGTTGTTGTCTCATTTCTGCTCCGATTCAATCTATTTGTCTTGCTTCATTTTGTTAACAATGCCCTTCTTTCAACAGTCTATAAACTTTCCAAAGGAGAAGATCACACAACACCCAATTTCAGGATAGTTTCAAACAATGTGCTTCACAACAGCAGGAAAAGGGTCCCTCTTAACTTCCGTTTCATGGCGACTTTAAAGCTGCATTTGGAACCTCACCTCTGTGTACATGCTCTTGTACTTAACAGACTTGACCAATCAGCGAGTAGATTTATATAAATAAGTGGTTAGAGAACACACCACAAAATATGTTGTAATATATATGAGGCAAAAAATGGTGTTTCTTGGCCTTGGATAGATGTAATTTCATACTAAGGGCTGCTTAATATGGTGTTTATTTCTAAGCCTTTTAAATGGATCATCGTAAGTATTGTCTTTAGAAGCACACTGTGGCATGCAGTGATTGCGCACCACGGTTAGGCTCCTATTTGACTAGCAGTCTGTCAGTATTCACACAAAATGCTTTGACAGGGCAGAGAGGTGGAACTTTCCCGGTGAGGAGCCGCCTGTTCCCCCCCCAATGTGTGCTGCCTTACGGCGTCTACCTGATTGATGTTACCTGTCATATTCTAAACACGTCTATTTTTCTCCTGCTGTGCCATATGCTAAGAGAACACTATAGGTAAAAGAGGCTGTTTAGCTTTCCTGTCTCAACATTGCCACAAACACCCCACTGTCATTTACCTTTCCGCTGAGGATCCCTATGTGTGAAAGTCGTCCTGTGTATGAGAGAATGCTGCCCCCTTTTCAAGATCAAGATTTATTTGTGAGTTTATTTTCTTATCAAATTGTAAAGCCTGTTGTTACCATAACTTATCCACCACATCAAAAAAATGCTATAACATTTTAATGATCATAATTTAGTCAATTAGAATCTTGCTTTCTAGGCAGCATGATGTCTTATTTACCATGTTTAGCTGCTGGTAGTCTTTCATCTATTTAGCTTTATTCATGACTGCACTGTGCACTTTCTGTCTGCTTCATTCTGTAGGGTAATTAGTCTCATTACTTTAATCTCTGGCACCTCAAAATGAGTGTGTTCTCCTTCTGACCTGAACTCTGCAGCCCTTTGCACTGTATTAAAAATAGTCAGCAACACTTCAATGATTGTTAAGTATGGTACATTAGTGAACATGACCTTACATTGGACAGTACTTCTCCAGTTTTAATCTTATTTTATTACATTTTTGAAATATTCTAAAGGGGGGATGCGAAAAAGAAAAATTTTTTTGCTCAGTTAAGAACGTTTCAGTGAACATTTTTAGTGTGAAGAACATTTCCTATCTAAAAAATATTTATTATGTACACTTACACTTTATCAGGTACACCTGTCCAACTGCTCATTAAGGCAAATTTCTAATCAGCCAATCACAATGCAGCAACTCAATGTATTTAGCCATGTAGACATGGTCAAGACGATCTGCTGCAGACCGAGCATCAGAATGGGGAAGAAAGGTGATTTAAGTGACTTTGAACGTGGCATAGTTATTGGTGCTAGACGGACTGGTCTGAGTATTTCAGAAACTGCTGATCTACTGGGATTTTTTTAAAAACAACCATCTCTAGGGTTGACAGAGAATGGTCCGAAAAAGTGAAAATATCCAGTGAGCGACAGTTCTGTGGGCGCAAATGCCTTGTTGATGCCAGAGATCAGAGGAGAATGGCCAGACTGGTTTGAGCTGATTGAAAGACAACAGTAACTCAAATAACCACTCGTTACAACCAAGGTATGCAGAAGAGCATCTCTGAATGCACAACAAGTCGAACCTTGAGGCAGATGGGCTACAGCAGCAGAAGACCACACCTGGTGCCACTCCTGTCAGCTAAAAACAACAAACTGAGGCAACAATTTGCAAAGGCTCACCAAAATTTGACAATAGAAGATTGGATAAACTTTGCCTGGTTTGATGAGTCTCGATTTCTGATGTGACATTTGAATGGTAGGGTCAGAATTTGGTGTCAACAACATGAAAACATGAATCCATGCTGCCTTTAATCAACGGTTCATGCTGGTGGTGTTGGTGTAATAGTGGGGGGAATTTTTTATTGGTACACTTTGGCCTCATTTGGGACACTTTGGCCTCACAACCTACCTGAGTATTGTTGCTGACCATGTTCATCCCTTTATGACCACAGTGTACTCATCTTCTGAGGGCTACTTCCAGCAGGAGAATACACCATGTCATAAAGCACGTATCATCTCAGATTGGTTTCTTGTGCAGGACAATGACTTCACTGTACTCAAATGACCTCCACAGTCAACAGAACTCAATCCAATAGAGCACTGTTGGGATGTGGTGGAACGGGAGATTTGCATCATGGATGTGCAGCCGACAAATCTGTAGCAACTCCATGATGCTATCATGATAGTATGGACCAAAGTCTCAGGAATATTTCCAGTACCTTGTTGAATCTATGGCACAAAGGATTAAGGCAGTTCTGATGGCAAAAGGGGGTCCGGCCCCGTACTAGTAAGGTGCACCGAATAAACTTGCACTCAAAACTAAAATATTGCATAAAATATTTGGAACAAAAGCTCTTTCCGAGAGAGTCTAAGAAAATAAAATCATCTCCTCTTGATAAACTGATGGAAAACATCAAAAAGAAAAAATGAAATTTGAAGCAGTGAGAGAGACTGCTGTGGGCCTTTATGAACCACAATCACACAACCAAAACAATCTTCTGCAAACCCAGTTTCTGCAGTTTTATTTATTTATTTATTTATTTATTTTTTAAAGAAGGACCATGTTTACATTCAAAATGAAATGTGATGTTAACAATACATGACAACTATTAATGAATGCTATATAAAAAATATCTTTACCTGTGGTTCACGGCATTTATTGCCTTACCAAATATAACAATGAACAATATCACATAATCAAATAATTAATATCAATTCAACATCAATGATCATTCATTCCTTCATTTGTTCATTCGTTTATTCATTCATTCATTCAGCTTAATACCTTTATTCATCAGAGGTCACCACAACAGAATGAACATCCAACTTATCCAGCATATGTTTTACACAGCGGATGCCCTTCAAGCTGCAACACAGTACTGGGAAACACCCATACACCCTCACATTCACACACATACACTACGGCCAATTTTGTTTATTCGATTCACTGATACTGCATGTTATTGGACTGTAGGGGAAACCGGAGCACCTGGAGGAAACCCACTCAAACATGGGGAGAACATGCAAACTCCACACAGAAATACCAACTGACCCAGCGACCTTTTTGCTGTGAGGTGACAGTGCTAACCACTGAGCCACCGTGCTGCAATTATCAGTAATCAAATAACTGTAAATATTGTTGCAGTCAAAGGTGATCAGATTTGTAATTGTACTTTTATTCTTCTTGTGTGTTTCAGTTATCTATTTTTAGCTTTCCCTATTAATGAAATCAGGAACAAGTGATGTTTGTGCTACACAGAATGTTAGATATTTGATCAAAGAGACCTACATAGTTTTTCTCTTTGCATAGCAAAATGTTTTGCTAGCTGATTTGATAGCTGAACATGGCACTTTTTGAAATGCCAGGCTTCATCTCTACTAATCTTGTTTAAATTGCAGGTGTCTGCTAGCAGAGGTCTCTGTGCCAACCCTGTCTTCCTCACGCTTCCCTGCTGTTTCTCTAATATTACATTTTTTATGCAGTAGAAACATGATAGGAAAGCTTAATCTGTGTGAATCAGAGCTGTTGGATCACTAGAAAACTAACTTTGTTCTTTGGCTCATGACTCCATTGTAGCACATGTTTGATTTTCCGTTATTTCTGACCTGCATTGCTCTTACAAGCCACAAAAAAAGCTAAAGCATAAATTTCATTTACTGAGAATCTTTTTTTTTTCTTTTTCGGACTGGATTTTGAATACAACCCCAAATCAGAAAAAGAAAATGGGAAACAGAAATAAAGTAGTGATTTCTACATTTTCTATGACTTATACTGTATTTCATTGCAGAAAATAAAAAAAAAACATTATTTTATGTGTTGCTCATTATTCATTCATCCATTTTCTTTTCGGCTCAGTCCCTTTATTAGTCTGGGGTCGCCACAGCGGAATGAACCGCCAACTTATCCAGCAAATGTTTTATGCAGTGGATGCCCTTCCAACTGCAACCCATCTCTGGGAAACATCCATACACACTCATTCACACTCATACACTACGAACAATTTAGCTTACGCAATTCACTTGTACTGCATATCTTTGGACTGTGGGGGAAACCGGAGAACCCGGAGGAAACCCACACGAACGCAGGGAGAACATGCAAACTCCATTCATTCAACTCCATTCTCGAACCAGCGACCTTCTTGCTGTGAGGCGACAGCACTACCTACTTTCAAAATAAACACTTTTTGTTGTTGCAACACATTTCATTTCTTCTTACAACATAATTAAAAAGTGGCTGCGTTTTTGGACACTGTTAACATAGGGCTTCCTTTTGGCACAGAACAGTTTTAACTGGCATTTCTGGATGTAACTACGTATTGTGGTATTTGTTCAAATTTTGCCAAGTCCTGAGCCCATGTGGTGATATCACTTAGATGAATGACACTTCACCTGAGTTCCACCTGAGTGATAAGAGATCATGGTTGTTCAGCTTAGGCTTTCCATACTGTCCCAACTTTTTCTGATTTGAGGTTGTAATTAAAGCTTGTAAAATAATTGTTGATTATTATCGATCAAAAGCCATTTTTGAAGATTTTGTGATGATAAATAAAGAGTTCAGGTGCAAAAACCTGTAAGTGCCGTCAAAACAATCATTTTTCTCAGGCTTCTGTTTGTAGGTTACGTAATTTTACTTGTATGGCAAAGAATAGATCATATTCATTGCCATGAAATAACAGAAGATAAACATTCTTCAATACCACATTTGACAATGGGTATGAGTTTAAGTTATGGGTTTAAGATTAAAGAAACTTGTCAGTCACCTACAGTATTATAATACATTAAAATAATCAGTGAGTTTGTGTTCAGTTTAAAAATAATGTAGTTATAACATTATTAATAATGTTAACTCAAAGTGTAGTCACTAGTCTACCTTATTAGTAGACAAGAGAAAATCAAGATTTGCAGAATAAATTATAGTAGTAGTTTGTGTTCTTTAATTGAAAAAAGGCTCTATATGATGTTACATTTTTAATTGGTAGTATGTAAGTGTAGCTCACTTGTTCAGACATATTTTAATGGAAATTATAGCAAATGTGTTTTAATAAGAGCCACAACAGCAAGATCATTCTAATTATTCATGTTTCTTTACCCTTCAGTAAATAGTCAATATTTTATATTAAAGTGCTTATGTGTTTTGAGATGAGTACCGCAACTATAAAATCTTTTAATTAAAGAAAACAAGCCAGCGTGTATACAAGTCATGGCACATAGATAAACCCTTTTTGAACATTTCCAAATCAAACACTTTTAACGATTTTCATTTAGAAGCACAAAGCAATCATAGAGCTAGTGACGATGTGCAAAAAAAGTGGGGTTCGAAAAAATGATGTTACTTTATTTAGTTCTCCAAAGAGAGATGTGTACTTAGAGTTAGAGAAAATTACTTTGCATGCAGTACATCCAAACAGTAATGTGATATATTATGCACATTTTCTACAGTACTTAGAAGCTGAAAGTTCTTCCTGGATATAACTCATCATAAAAGTAAGACTCAATCTGCCCCAGCTTTTGCCTTCACGTTTATCTCTTCTCCATGGCTGAGTGTTGGCCTGGTTTGCAGTTTTAATCTTTGCAAACTAAACTTAAGGTTTCTCTAGTGTATTGTTCACAGATATTTCCCATCTCTCCTGTAGCTCGTTTAAGTCTCTACAGTTTACTGTGTTTTCATTTCATTTTACTGTGTGGCCACACAATCTTAGAAATGACCAGTTAAACATTATAGACTACTTTGGCATGGCATAAGCCTGACATTATTGGTTCCTGCTGAATGTTAATTTAGTTTAAATGTCAGAACAGGCTAGTAAACTGATAGCATCAACAATAGTGGAGCTTCAAGCTGTGTAAGATGCATTAAGACTGTGGGACAGAGGGTTATTTCATCTGTGTGTTTTTTTCTGGAGATGTGCTGGACTTGTGGCGACAGGCTTGTGGCGACATGCTTGGTGTGGTGGTAGAGTAGGACAGAGAGATTGATCACATGAGTGCAGATTAAATCCAAGGGTCCCGTTGACCACAGCCTGCCATTGGAAATAGCTCTGAGTGTTTTTCAGAGCTAACCTCAGGTAGAGACTTGTTCCTTCACTTTTTGCAAAAGCCTTGAAGGTTTGTTGGTCAGATAGATAGAGAGATGGGTGGATAGTTTTATTGATTCACTGAATGGATGTGGAGGTTTTTCTAAGCAAACCACGAGACTTATTCCTTTACCTTCTTCATCGTCAAATAAGATGAATGAATATATGAATATATAGATAGATGTAGGGATAAATAGATGAATGGAGCAACAGATGGAGAACTCTCAGATAAAAGTACAGAACTGTACCTTTAAGGTTCAAATGGTAATCACTGGGGTTGTATCCTAAATAGTACCTTTATTGTCATTCTAGTTTAGTTTATGACCCATTTTGTGTGTGAAACTATACTCTAGGCTCTATTGTGAACCTTTAAAGGTAAAGTTAAATGGAGGAGTAGATTGAGGAATATGTGGTTTGAAATGTAATCTGAAGGGGGGTTTGCATTAAAGTCACATTTCTTCCATAACATACCCCTCAACTGGACTGAGAGGCAAAAGAGCTGCTGCTTGAATGTATTAAATAGGGTAATTGCAAAAATGCTAGTAAAACAAACTATAAATTAGCTTAAACAAAGTTTAGCTGGACTTGATTTAGGCCCAATCCCAATTCTTTTCCACCCCTTCCCCTTCCCCTTGGCCCTCAAAACTGAGTGTGAAGGGGAAGGGCTTCAAAATTCCCCCCTAAGAAGTGACACACCACTACAGCACCTGTACACGTCATCATATGTCATCGCAATATATGACGGCATTTATCATGTTATCTTAACGATATAATGTGGCAGTAAGATTGTAACTATACAGTATACTGCGCATTTACAAAGTGGCCATGTTCATGTAAATACATGAAAACAACATTACCATTATATCAGACACTGTAAATAGATCATTCCCAGACACCAGATTTTTCTGACAGGGTATTCGTATGTCATTGAATGACAGAATGTTATGGGACTGCTAAAGGAGTTATTATTATGTATTACAGATAGCGAAATTTAGCGGTTTTGTTTTAGCAGGTTTTTTTAAACCATGACGGTAAAACACGAGCGCGGTTATGAATATATTAAAACATGTGCTTGTTTGTGGTTAAAAATTCATAATAATGAAAAAAAAAAAAACTTATTTGTGGATCTTCTTACTTCCGGGTGCATCTATCCTGCCGTTGTGGCTGGTGTATTCTGGGAAATTTTCTTACCCCCTGGCTTCGAGTGTGGTTCTGAAACATCTTTGTTCGAAGGGCTATCTACTCCTTCCCCTTAGCCCTACGTCTTCAAGCTAAAGAGAATAGGGACACCCCTACCCTTTCCCGGGAACACACCAAATAGTCAGTGCTCCATTGGTAATATGCAGCCAGGAATCATGTTCTGGCATTTATACGAGCCTGATTTGATTGTGATAGGGTATGATTTTACAGCAATATACAACATATTAGCATGAAGTAATGACTTCAAATCCAATCAATTGTTTCTGTGAATTGCAATGCTTCATTTGCTTCTTTTCTGTTTAGTAGTCTGTTAAAATATATCTCAGATTTCTTGTTGATTTACTTTGTAAAGTTGATCACATTTCATGTTTTACATATGTTTTGTATGTTCTGTTATGGTATTCACACAGCAAAGCAATGTTGCCACTCAGTGTTCGGGGCCATACTTACTGCACCTGATGGTGATGTGAGTACCCTCTACATAAGGGGTGTCCAAACTCGTTCCTGGAGGGCCGGTGTCCGGCTGAGTTTAGCTCTAACTTGCTTCAACACATCTGCCAGGAAGTTTCCAGGACACATCAGCCTTCCAGGACAGAGTTTGGACACCCCTCCTCTATATAAGTAAATACACATTTAAAGATTTCTTTACTTTGAAAAGAAAAGTTTGTCAACCCAAGCTTTGAAAACTTAAAAATGAATGTGTTAGTAGTTGAATAGATGAAGGGGTAGATAAAGGGGTGTAAAATGGTGGATGTCTGAATGTGTAGATAGATGTGTTGATGAGTACAAAAATAAAGAGATTGATTGAGGGATGGATGGTTAGATCAATAGGTGGGTGGAAGTTGGATGGATTGATAGATTGTGGGTTGATAGATTGGTAGACAGGTGGATGGATCTATGGAGTGCTGGTGGGTGGATAAATCTATGGATAGATGGAGAGAGAATGCTGGATGACAGACGGTTAGGCAGATTGCTGGAGGGGATAAATGGATGGATATGTATAAATGAATGAGTGTTTTTAGATAAATGGTAGATGGATGAATGGGTAGACAGAAAGATGGAGAAGAAGAAAGATGGATGGATAGATGGTGGGTGGACAGATGGGTAGACATAGATAGAACTATGTATTTTGGATGGATGGATGTATGGGCAGATGGATAGATAAATGGGCAGAATGCTGGACGATATATGGTTGAACAGATTGAGGGACAAAATGGATGGATATGTATAGATGAATGAGCGTGTACTTAGATAGATAGATAGATAGATAGATAGATAGATAGATAGATAGATAGATAGATAGATAGATAGATTGATTGCTAAGCAGATGGGTGGATCAATGGATTGATGATGGGAGTATGGATGGATAGATGGATGGCCAGAGAGATAGAGGGACAGAATGCTGGATGATTGATGGTTTGGTAGATTGAGAGATAAGAATAGATGGATGGATGATGGATAGATTAATAAAAATCTAAATGGGGGATGGATAAATGGGTAGACAGAAATATGGAGGGGTGGATAGATGTATGAATGGATAGATGGATGTGTATGGATGGATAAATGTTTGAATAGAAAGTGAATGGATGAAAGAGTTGACGGAAATATGGATGGGTAGATGGTGGGATGCAGTGTGTAGATAGATGAATATGTGCACTTTGTGTACACTCAAAATTGATCAACATTGGGTCAAATATGGACAAACCCAACATTGGTTTAATATTTTCAATCAAATGTAAATTGCTCTTTTAACCCAATGGTTGAGTTTGCTTATATTTTACCCAATATTGAGTTAGTACAACCCAGCAATTTTTAGAGTATGGATGCATAAATGGTTGGATTTGTAGACAGACAGATAATGAACAGATAGATGGTTGGATGTGCAGATGGTTAAATGTATAAACATAGATGTACTGTATACGTCATGAGACACATATATGTACTTAATGTACAACAAATGCAACAATTGAATAATTAAAATTTTTCTATCCATCCTTCTATAGAATTTATTTATTTAGTATTTATTTATTACATTTATTTATTTAGTAAACAACCCTGAAAACAGCAGGAACACAAGTACTGCATCCATTACATGTATCTTTCTGACATGTGCTCACTCGGTCTTCTTCAATGTCACTACAGGCATTTCTTTTCTACAATTTATTTTTTCTCACTTCCCCAAATGAGACCCCAGTGATTAAACGTTTTGATGCCTATCTGTGTAGTCTGCATCCCAGAGATCAGGGCCGGCTCCTCCAGCGCTCTCCTACTGAATGCCTCCCATGAATCCACAATGAAAGGATACAGAGAAAATAAAGTCACACTTTCAAGGCAATTCTGGGCTTTAGGGAACTGAAATTACTCTGACATTAGTGCTGCACAGTGCACTTCAAACGGAATTCCAAGATTGAACTGCCAGAGCAGATAAGATAGAGGGAGGATCAAGCCCTAGTGATTTGCTTTATCAGTGTCACCGCTGGGCTGCTGTGGTAATTATTTGTGTTTCAACTAACTGATCCCCACGACTGCGATGCTTTTTGATCACAGTGGTATGGTCAACTTAGCAAACAAATTTACACTTCCAGCAGTTCAGGACACTGGAACTGGTTTACTCATTATAAAGTCAACAAAGCAAACAGAGAACTACAGTAAACTTAGGGTGGACTAGAGGTCAACCCATCATTTTTATCTATAGATCAAATTTCATTCTACAGCTGTGACTTCAGAAGACACGGAATATAGTTTGTAGATTATTATTAAATGTTTATATCATGTTTTTTTTACTTTTTTGTATAAAAATTGCAGTATTAAATCTTGTTCTCACAAAACCTTCCATGGTATGCACAAAGTATGAATAGATAAACATACTAGCCTTGAATAACATCCAGGCTAGTAAACATTTGAATTTTTTAGGTTTACTATTCCTTTGAGATCTTGATATATATATGTGTACTAGCAACATACACTGTAAAAAAACAAACATCAGTTGAAAGCTGAATAATGTCCAGTATGTTGTGTTTGTACATACTAAAACAGTCTTTCAGTTTTGTCATGTTTTTCTTTCTTTCTTTCTTTCTTTCTTTCTTTCTTTCTTTCTTTCTTTCTTTCTTTCTTTCTTTCTTTCTTTCTTTCTTACTTCATCAATTCATCAAGGTTCATTATCATTCTTTTTGCAGAGTGCCCTTTTTACAGTGTATATAGAAGTACATCAGTGCCTTTAAATTTATTGTTCACCCAAATATTGAAATCTGCTGTTAATTTACAGGTAATCTAAATATTGTGACATTTGTCATCAGGAGAATATTGAAGAGTTCTAGCTAAAACTGGGGTTCTTGGTCATTTATATTCTGTAGTAATGTCATTGGCTACCTTAAAAACGTATATACTGTATAGGTTATACAATGAGTTAGACCCTAAGAAGTAAACTTTTGGTCTGTGCAACAGACTGGATGTTATTACTAATCGAGGCTGTGGATTGTTAAAAATAATGTGATAAATAATGTTCAGTTTCTTACATAGACCGATTGCTTCACATCAATTCATCCATCAATGTGTATTAATTTACACTCAAAAAATGACATTTGCTGTTTGTTCAAACTACTTATTTAAAATGAGCTGAAACAGCACTGTTACAATTTCAAAAGTTGTCTAGGGAAATAAAACGTAACATTTAGAAAATTATATTATTATTGAAGAAAATGGATGGAAATAAGCAAGGACAGACAATCTTAACACTTTTTAACACTTGTTTATTCCTTTATAAGGAAAAATGATCAAGTTAACAAAAGAGCATGTATGAGCTTTGTACATTGCATTTGGAAATAAATAGAAGCAATCACAGAAATATAATCAAAAATTACAGGGAGGACAAAGGAACTAGAGGGGCGCCAAAGCAAAGAAATAAACAAAACCAACAGCCACAAAATCCCCTCTAAACTTCTTAAAAAATAAAAATGGGAAAAGGAATCCGAAATCTTTAGTGTAGTCGACGCCAATAAAGTACACTGCCTTAAATTCATTCATTTATTCATTTTCTTGTCGGCTTAGTCCCTTTGTTAATTTCAGGTTACTACAGCGGAATGAACCTCCAAATTATCCAGCATGTGTTTTATGCAGTGAACCCCCTTCCTGCTGCAACCCATCACTGGGAAACATCCATACACACTTATTCACACTCATACACTAGGGCCAATGTAGCTTACCCAATTCACCTGTACCGCATGTCTTTAGACTTGTGGGGGAAACCGGAGCACCCGGAGGAAACCCACGCAACCACGGGAGAACGCTCTGGTTACTAAAGTAACCCTCGTTCCCCCAGGGGGGGGAACGGAAATGCTATGTGGAAAAATTCCACTATGGGGATTTCGTTCAGAAAGCCAATCATCTGAAAGAGTATGTAAACGGGCCAATGAAATGCCAATGAGTTGGCAGCTTCAGCTTGCGCAGCTGATGCTCGTTGCAATCAATTTGGCAATAAAAGCACAGCGATAGCAAAGCTGGGCATCCTTTTTTAGCTGAAGAGACTTTCGCCCCAGCAGCTAAGGGGCATTCATTGTGGCGACGGAACATAGCATTTCCGTTCCCCCCCTCGGGGAACGAGGGTTACTTTAGTAACCAGAGCGTTCCCCTTCGGGAGGGGAACTTCAATGCTATGTGGAAAAATTCCACTATGGGGAAATGTATGGAAAACGCCACAATGAATGGACCTTACCTTGCCCCCGATGAGAGGTTAACCAGGCTGAGTAGAGCGTGAGCGCACCTGCATCACCGGAGGCGCGGTCTTCCAACGTGTTCCCTGGCCCTTACTTATCCCACTTCAACAGAAGATTTACGGATTTAGATATATTTTTCGGGAGTCGCAAGACATCTAGTAATTTCTAGGAATTGATACGACAGTACGTTGGGAAAGCGTGCAGTCCCGATAGGGAGGACGCTGCGGAGGCCACCCGCTGCCCGAGTGGGGAGACTGGTGGCAAGAAAACATAAGGACTAGCCCTGAAAAGGGGAGTACGCATATGAATATAAGATGGTTAGCTGTGAGGGAAGACACGGGTCCTGCCTGAGAAGGGGGACAGCATCGTGGTTAAATATGCATATGGGATCACCAGCGGGGATCGCACATAGCGGGCACCTATACCCAGAACGCGGGCTGACCAGCGGGCAGACCTACAACGTAACGGGCCAGCGTCTGACTCCTCCGCTGAGTCAGATGCTGGGGGCCTCGGAGGAATCTCTGCAGGGCTCACCTAAGCGGGGAACTTTACTGACAGAGTAAAAAAGGCGCACGTACCTCCGTGTTAAGGAGAATGGCGCAGCAAGCGTGTCACAACACCTCACCGAGTGTTTCCCCAATCAAAGGTTACCTAATACCCTTGAGGAAACCGGCTCCACTCGCAGATTGTAGAATCTTGCAAATGTGTTAGGTGTCGCCCAGCCCGCAGCTCTACAGATGTCTGTTAGAGAGGCGCCGCGTGCACGCGCCCAAGAGGAAGCAATGCTCCTTGTGGAGTGCGCTCGCACCCCTGGGGGACACGGCTCGCCCTGGCTTTGGTAAGCGAGGGAGATGGCATCCACTATCCAGTGGGCCAACCTCTGTTTAGATACGGCACTTCCCTTCTGCCGACCACCATAACAGACGAAGAGCTGCTCAGATGATCTAAAGCTCTGAGTGCGTTCCACGTAAATTCGCAAAGCGCGAACTGGACACAGCAGATGAAGGGCTGGGTCTGCCTCCTCCGTGGGCAGCGCTTGCAGGCTCACTACCTGATCCTTAAACGGTGTGGTAGGAACCTTGGGCACATAGCCGGGCCGGGGTCTCAGGACAACGTGAGAGTTAGCCGGTCCGAATTCCAGGCACGAGTCACTGACCGAAAATGCCTCCAGGTCCCCGACCCTCTTGATCGATGCCAACGCGACCAGCAGAGCTGTCTTCAGGGACAGAAATCTTAAAGATACTGATTCGAGTGGTTCGAATAGATCTCCGCGCAAACTCGTGAGAACGAGGGCGGGATGAGGGGGTCGAGCAAGAGGGGCGGGGTGGATTTAATCGCCTAGCACCTCTGAGGAACCGGATGATGAGGTTATGCCTTCCCACGGAGCCGCCATCTATCGCATCATGATGAGCGGAGATAGCGGCCACGTAAACTTTCAGTGTGGAGGGCGACAGCCTGCTCTCCAGCTTCTCCTGAAGAAAAGAAAGCACAACGCTGATCTGGCAGTTTCGGGGGTCTTCTCTGCGAGAGACGCACCACTCAGTGAATAGACTCCACTTCAGGGCGTAGGCGCGCCTCGTAGAGGGGGCTCTAGCCTGAATGATGGTATTAACCACCGAAGCCGGTAGGTTACCTAAGTCTTCCTCGCGTCTAAGGACCATACGTGGAGATTCCAAAGATCTGGGCGAGGGTGCCAGATGGTGCCCTGTCCCTGAGAGAGTAGGTCCTCTCTCAAAGGGATCTGCCAGGGGGGGGCCGTCGCGAGGAGGGAGAGTTCTGATATCCAGGTCCGGTTGGGCCAGAGAGGTGCAACTAGCAAGACCTGCTCCTCGTCCTCCCTGACCTTGCACAGTAACTGCGCGAGCAGGCTCACTGGGGGAAACGCATACTTGCGCATGCCCCGAGGCCAGCTGTGGGCCAGTGCATCCGTGCCGAGGGAGCCCTCGGTCAGGGAAAAAAACAACTGGCAATGAGCGTTCTCGGAGGAAGCAAACAGATCGATCTGGGCCTCCCCGAAGTTCGCCCATATCAGCTGGATCGTCTCGGGGTGGAGTCTCCATTCTCCTGGACGTAAAGAGCGCATCGGCTGCACGGTTGAGCTCGCCTGGAATGTGAATGGCGCGCAGCGATTTCAGCCGCGGATGACTCCAGAGGAGCAGACGGCGGGCGAGCTGAGACATGCGGCGAGAGCGGATACCCCCCATACGGTTGATATACGCTACCGCCGCCGTGCTGTCCGTCCTCACCAGCACATGTTGGCGCTCCAGCACCGGAGAAAAACGGCGGAGAGCGAGAAACACTGCCAGCAGCTCTAGGCGATTGATGTGCCAATGCAGCTGGATACCTACCCACAGGCCCGCTGCTGCATGCCCGCAACACACGGCCCCCCAGCCCGTGCTGGAGGCATCTGTTGAGACAACAATATGCCTGGACGCCTGTCCTAGAGGCACACCGGCCTGTAGAAACGCGGGGTCGTTCCAAGGGCTGAGGGTGCGGCGACAGCGCAGTGACAGTCACCCGGTGTGTGCCCGCGTGCCATGCGCGTCTGGGGACTCGATCGTGAAGCCAGTGCTGAAGTGGTCTCATATGGAGTAATCCGAGCGGCGTGACGGCGGCTGCGGATGCCATATGCCCCAGGAGCCTCTGAAAAGATTTCAGGGGGACCACTATTTTGCTGTCGAACTCTCTCAGACAGTTCAGCATTAGCCGAGCGCGCTCCCCGGAGAGGCGCGCTGTCATGGTGACCGAGTCCAGCTCCAACCCGAGAAAAGAGATCCTCTGCACGGGGGTGAGTTTGCTCTTTTCTCGGTTGACCTGAAACCCCAATAGGTCGAGGTGCCGGAGCACCTTGTCCCTGTGCACAATCAACTGCTCCCTCGAGTGCGCTAAAATCAGCCAGTCGTCGAGATAGTTGAGTATGCGGATGCCCGCGAGCCGCAGGGGCGCTAGGGCACCCTCCGCGAGCTTGGTGAAGACCCGCGGAGACAAGGAGAGCCCGAAGGGGAGGACCTTGTACTGCCAAGCTCGACCTTCGAACGCAAACCGCAGAAACTGACGGTGACGTGGAAGAATGGAGACATGAAAGTACGCGTCCTTCAGGTCTATTGCTGCAAACCAATCCTGAGGACGAACGCACCGGAGGATGCGCCTCTGCGTGAGCATCTTGAACGGGAGTTTCTGAAGACAGCGGTTCAAAACGCGCAGATCTAGGATTGGCCGTGAC
>CAIGQQ010024280.1:0-15610 GCA_903798035.1 Danio albolineatus
AATAACTGTGAGACCAATAGAATATCTTTTTAACCCAGTTATCATAACAAATGATTTGTTCTTATATCTGACAGTTTTATTATTCCATATTATTAGTTTTTGGGGAGAAAAATTGTGTTTGTATAGAAAAATCCAACATAAAAGAGTCTGGGTTTTTGTTTGTCAGTTTTGGCTAAACGGTCCTTGGAACTTTAGAAATGAGCATTTTTTTTGGTTATAATTTTGTTATTTTTAGAATGCAACTTTGTAATCAATACAACAAATAGCACATCTCTATATGAAAACTTATAACTAGGCTGCAGTTAATCGTTACACTATCCAACTATGTGTGTGTGTTTTTTTTTCTAATTAAATGAATCTAAATTAATTTGCAATTGGGCTTTTGTATATGTGAAATAGTATGGTGAGTGTATCAGTTGTTTGTTTATTTAAACTCACTTTCTGATACATTAACTTAGCTTTTATATTTACCTAAAAAATAAAAATAAAAGTATATTAATGAACAGGACATTTAATAATCTGTAAGAGTTGACTTCTCATCTATTATTTGGCCATGTATCTTTTATCCCCTCTACTGGACGCATCAGGAACAACAGGGGAGTAAAACTGCCTGGATCAAAGTCTGCAATAACCTAAAATGATACTTTCAGAAAGATCTTTACACACCGCTAATGTCAGCGATGGTCAGACACTAATGCAGCTCACACTAGTTAATCAACGTCATCATTTCTCGAACACATTCTTTTTTAGAACGCCACTGACAGCAACGCCACCGCGCCGCCATATTCAGGTGCAGTGCGCGATTTCCGTGAAGCGCTGTAGAAGATAATAATAATAATAATAATAATAATAATAATAATAATAATAATAACAATAATAATAATAATAATAATAATAATAATAATAATAATAATAATGATAATAATAATAATAATAATAATTCTCTTAAGGATTTTGGTCCCTGTAACGGTATCTTTTGAGTATATAAAGAAGAGCAACTTTGATTCTCAGTTTGACTAACTTCTGTATGTTTGTATGTGTGCTGTAAACAGACGCAACTGAATGGAGGAGCTGCTGTTTTCTCGAATATAAAATATAATAACGCTTATATTTAATAACTGATTATAATTTCATGGTGTAAAAAACTCCAGTTACCTAGAAGAAAGAAAGCTCAAACGTGTCATGTATATTATGGTATAAAGAGAGATGTATTATCAATAAATGTCTCCTTTATGCTGGAATCCTCTTTTTTCTTAAAGTTTTATAACAGTTAACAAAAACAGTTTATAAAAAGTAAAGAATCACACATTATTATACTAGTACAGATTATATACATTAATGTAGAATAAAATAATACATTATATCTGTTATTATTAATCAATAATTGAATTTTTTATAGTTTCTCTGTAACTCACTAATTCAAGGAAAACAGCTGTATTCAAAAGTAAAACATGAACAAAAGCTAATACTTCTACAATAGCACTAACTCAAACAGTATCCTAGTGTACAATGAAACTGAAAAGACTAATGCAATGTTAACAGATGGTGAAGATTGAGTACTGAAGTGCTGAAAGATGTGTTTTAGACAAACAAGTCAAAGTGGAATAAAGTTTTTCAAAATTGTCTTAAAATGTTTAAATGTTTTTATCAGTTTTAAATACTGAATAGCTGTGTGTGCGAGAGAGAGAGAGAGAGAGAGAGAGAGAGAGAGAGCAGATATAGTGGAAAGTGGAAAACGAGGGAGAGATGTATTAATAAGTCATCATGACTGCAACAGTAAGTGGCAAAAAAGACTTTTATTTTGCCGTGGCGTATGACGTCATAAGGCTGCGCCGCTCCTGCGCTGTGATTCAACTAGAGAAAGGTTTGTTTTAACTTCTACACAGATATAACACGATTGATTAAAGTTTCAGGTTTTTACCCGACGCTAAATGATGTACCTGCTGTTGACAATATTATTTTAACCCTTATATTTTAACCCTTACCCTATTATTTTAAACGTAGTACTGTTTTACTCACCGTAATGAGGGCTATTGTTAAACTTTATTTGTCCACGTGAGGAAATTTGTCTTGGGCAAAAAAAGTGCGACAACGTTGCTGTAAGCAGACAATAAAATAAACAAACAAAACAATTAAGAGCACAGCTGAATAACGTTTGAAAATTGTTAACAGAAATGTGTGTAAGAAATGTTTTAATGAAGGTTTAGTTTATTAAACAGCATAATGTCATTCCATTCTAAGTAAACATCACTATATATAAGAAAGGGAGTAACGTTACTAATTTTAATTAGGTCATTTGTGGCAGTTGTTTCTTGCTCGGACTTACCTGATTTATGTTTGTTAATTCCTCTCATATAAAGAAATTGTTGAAGCAAGTGTTGAAGAGAGGTTATTTTGTTTCTGTTCATTGTTTTATTTATATTAAACTGAACATTTTTATTGTTTTGTTCGTTTTAAACAGGATAAAGTGTCCAAACGCAGAGAAAAACTCCTGCTGAAGCGACTGATCTCCACACTGTTATAAAGATGGCGTTTATTAAAGAGGAGAGTGAAGATGTGAAGATTGAAGAAACATTCAGAGTCAAACATGAAGATCCGCAGGAACAAACAGGTTGATTTTGCTTGTTTTTACACAATATTTAAAATCTTTTGCTAATATCTAAAATATTTCACTTTATTTTTGTTATTCATTTATTATTGTATTATTAAATGTATTAAATTATAATATTTTTTGATAGGGCAAATAAAATCTAAATAAAACTCATCTGGGCCATTCAAAAAATTCCTTAGCCTTTAGCCCTTTGAGTCTAAAATTTCAGTCATAATGGTCTTAAAAATGTCTTAAAGTCTTACATTTGACTTGGTGAAACCTGCAGAAACCCTGGTTTAAAGTATGTCAAACATGTGGATGCCCCCAATATTGAACATGCTGAATTAAATGGACACTAAAATAATTAATTGTTATACAACATTGTACAGTATTCTAAACTAAATGATGTTGTTGAGGGACGACGTGAGACAAAACAAATTGTAGTGGAACACTAACATTTAACATTGCACTGACTACAACTGGCCAACAAACTAGTCTAAAAGTGACTTTTGCTGCTGAAGAAATGGATTAAACATGTTTTAAACAGCGGATGCCCTTCAAGCTGCAACTCAGTACTGGGAAACATTTGCATAAGTTATATATAATAATGCAAACTCACAAATATAAGCGTGAATTATGTGTACTTACTATAAACATGCAGGATTTCTTTCAATCGATTCTTTCAAGCAAGTTACAAATGTTTAAATCCAGTGGAAGATACACATGAGGAACACAACACGAGTAATCTAGAGCGAGTGCATTTGATCAATAAAAATATTAAGCAGCTTTCACACTATCCTGCCAAACCGTTCTAAGACACTTTGGTACGGTTATGGTTGTTTCTCCGCTGAGCCTGGAACAGTGCGGCACGATTACAAACCATTCTCGGCCAGGAATTCTCAGCATGGTTAGACCAAAGTGCTTAGAATCACCAAGAGGCGACACTCAATAGAACGTTTCATTGCAACAGCAGCGCCCAACAGGGTAAAGTCTAGATCGGATATGCAGCCGGCTGGAGGTGCGATATGCACATTAATATAGCTGCATTTTTTATGACACTGTATAACAACAATTATTATTTTACAGTGCTGTGACGGTTGGGTTTAGGGTTGGGTTGGGGGTAGGCGTTAAAAATGCAATTTATTGGGTAATTTAATAGATAACATAAATAATACTCTGTACAACTACTGTTTTATGCTTCTGTGACAGTTGGGTTTAGGGTTGTTGTGGGGGTAGTCGTTAATAAATACAATAAATCGGAAATGTAATAAATAATCTAAATAATTCTTGTTAACTTCCGGCCGCAACCGTATCCGATCTAGCAACAACCCAACTGTGCTGATAGATTCTGTGTGTTGACGTTGTGGCTCTGTTGCCAGGTTAACACAGCTGGCTCAGCGGAAGAGCGCTAGTCATCAGACATCCACAAGTAACATAAAAACGATACAGTTTGAAAAAATGTTAAACCATAGAGCGGTCTCTGGCAGAGCATTATTTGATTGACTTGAATATAATTAATCATGTAATAACTAACACGTCTTCTAAAATCTTAAAATAATAAAACAGTAGTGCTTTATTCGTGGCTAGAGCTTGATTAATTTGATTGACATCCTAGGCAATGAGACCGTTACTTCGCCTGACTAACGCAGAGTTTAGATTACATGATTTTCAAAGTAGTCGTGTCACAGATGTTTTCACACTGCATGACTATCTGGGCTAGCGTTCTGTCGGTGCTGTGTTTACACTTCAAGATGGATCGGCGACAGGGGATTTCACACTGCATGACTTTACAAAAGGAACATCGCCGACAACTTTCTCGGTCTGCAAATACAACCAAACACACATGAGAAGTGACATGTAAACAATGCGAGGTCACGCGTGAAACACTGGAGTCACGTGAGAGTGAAATGATTATAAAAAAAGGCTTTTAAAGAAAATTGTCGATTTCTCTCCAACTTTTTTCTTTCTCGACCCGGCTGTGATACTGCTCGGATGAAACGTCATACAGACACGGGTGCTCCTGCCAAATCTCCACCAATTTATCCTCCATTTCTTGGTGCCAATGCAGCGAAAAGAAGAACCTTTTCTCAAACAAATCTATGCTTGTTGATATTGATATTGTGCTGCGCCTCGAATAAAGACACTCTTAACATCATCAAAGTCCACAATCCACAACAACATGTATCCATAGAACACAAACTTGCAGACTCTAACGAGGAATAAATTGCACCTAATTCAAAGCCCAGACAGCTTGTTTTATCATTTTACGCCGGCTATACCACCTGAAGAACGGTTATGGCGTGTTGTGAATGTCGGCCGTCACTGCAGAAAGTCAAGTCTTTCTTTAATTTGGACTTTTGCTTGAAAGCTTTACGGAGTGGCACTATAGCTGTCCAAGGTACTGTTGCATGATTTCAATTATAGCCTATATATGCACCAATAAACAAGTCGAATGAATGAATAAATAAAATAGAAATTTGACTCTTAAATGTCGGTATTGCCTATTTTTTTAAAAATTATACGTTTTGACGAATGTTTTATAAAAATAAAATGAGCATTTTTCATCATTTCAGCTGTAGGCCGTCATAGGATTCAGTTAAATATAAGTTTGACATTTATGAGGCTACGTAACATGTTTCTTTTTGATCTCTGTGATAATATATACTGGGTGGTGTAGCTACGCAAAAATAATTTCTAAAACGTCAAGCAGGATTTTGTCTTTAGCTCGTTAGTTAATTATGAAGACAAAAAATTATTAAAATAACAAAAATAAAAGTACAAAGATAAAGAGCAGCATTTTGCTAAATGTAATAGTCCTGTTTATCCTGATATGCTGCGTTGTTTCATTCGTTTTTTATTTAAGTTGATTAAGTCGTTATTTAATGTTTGAATACTGAAATCGTTTAAATGGTTATATTTTACCATCAAAATGTAGTATAATTTATATCATTATCAACTTTTAATATAAAACCACTATGTAATTTAGTTAATTGTTATGAAATAGTTTGTGCTATATTTGTTATTAGTGAAAGTGCCTGCTCACTTTGATAAGGCCTGCCCAATTATATATTTCTGCCATGCCACGAATACAGATAAACTATTGTTGCATTATCATTGTTTATTTTTCTGTTATGCACAGAGATTTTAAATATGTTATTTATTTCCCCTCCAATCATTTTCAATTGTAGTGGCTATTTTCTTTTAGGAGGCTCTCTCATTGGTCAAGGAGACAAATTCTTACCCAAAGTGTCTTTTAAAGTTTTATTCTTTGCAAAGAAGGTCAGACAGCAGGCCCGTAGCCAGCTTAGTAAAAGGGAGGGTTCTTTTTCTCTAAAAGTGGACCTTTTTTTTTTTTTTTACATTTTTCCCCCGCATTTTGTATTTGTTTCGTAAGTTTAAATACAGCATTTTGGTGACAATTTTATGAAATATTTTGTGCTGGATATACTTGTCTTATGGGATCATGTGCATACTTTTTGCAGTAACAAAAAAAAAAAGACTTTTGTCAAGTTGCTTACTAAGATCACGTGCAAATTCACAATTTTGATAACAATTATTTTAACTTTTAGAGTGCTTTTTAAATAAATTCAGATTGTATTAGTGGCTGTTTATCACAGCACCACATACTTGAATACTTAATAGGTGATTTATATTCAGACAGACATTATTATTATTATTATTATTTATATGTCATGGCATGCAAAATTCTTACTTAGGCTTTTTGTTCATTAACTCTGTATAGTAAGGTTTGGTTTAACATCAGTTGAACTAAAGTCAATGTATTGACAACTCCAAAAACAGCTTTTTTTTACTTTAATTTGTTTAAATTATTTGTTTACTCAAAACATGTATATAAAATTAAGTGAAGTAAATTGCCCATGCTCGAAAATGGTCCTCTGCATTTGACCTATCCAAGTACACGCACGCACACACACACACACACACACACACACACATGTATTTGAAGTCAGAATTATTAGCCCCCCTTTGATTTTTTTTTCTTCTTTAAATATTTCCCAAATGATGTTGAACAAAGCAAGGAAATGTTCACAGTATGGTTATTAAGGTTATTATAGTATTTATATGATACTATGATTTCACAGGCCATATTTTTAGGTTAGGAAAAAAAAGTTCCCTGCTATGACTAACCGTTATCAACAATGACAGTCAGTAACCTGTTCATTTCGTATTGCAAAAATAAAAATAGAGGTAAATTGATACTCCAGCCAGAATATCCGTTTCCTGCTCAGAAACCCGTGACATTGACTGTGGTGGTACATTTTATGCTGTCCAATACCTGAAAAAAACCCTTATTTCAGTGGAGAACCCCTTCAAACATCACCAAGCCTACAGGATGAAGTCTTAAAGGGACAGCTCACCCAAAAATTACAATTCTGTCATTATTTACTCACCTTTGTCTTCTCCCAAACCAGTTTGTTGGTCTGCGGAACAGAAAAGAAGATATTTTGAAGAATGTTGTAAACCTTTACCCGTTGACTTCCACAGTATGAAAAACAAATGGACGTCAACAGTTACAGCTTTACAACATTACTCAGAATATCATTTTAATAAAAAAGCATGTCATGTTTCGGGTGCTGTACAGTGTAGCACTTTTGGCCACAGATGAACAACAGTTATACTTCATATATTCATATGGGTTATTTGATCAGTGAACATTATCTTTCTCCCTCTCCGACACACACACACACACACACAAGTATTGTTTCAAAACACCATAGTAATTAGTAAAATATAGGAATTAATCTAAAACACTGTTTACGCTGTTACATATACAAATAAATAAATTGAATTTAAAGAACATACAATTAATCAAACAGCACAGTGAGAAAAAACAAAGACAAAAAAAGACAGTAGTACAAACATTTCTTAACCCTAATAGATTTATTACAATAGCAGTGACAGAAATAGTCAAGTAACATCACAAGAAACAATGTGTTAATAAAAAAACTACTAAATATGGCTGTATGTAAACATTTACTAATTGTTTTAATTTACTAATTGTCACTAAATGACACGTAATACCTAATTAAGTATTGATATGTTCCCATTCAACGCCATCACTTACTTCCACTGTTTTATATAGACTAAGACAAGCAAGTATAATACATCTGGAACATCTGTGTGTGTACCAGCTCATGTTGACAGCAGGAAATGAAACGGCTGGCATAATGGTCAAAGAACCGCTTAAATTACCATCACCTAATAGTCGAAAGGAAATGGAAAATGATAAAGTAGTATGCTATCAAAAGTGGAAAGGAAAAACGAAGACTTGTAATACATGAATCCATTTCCTTAACAAACAAAACAATATTAGACAGAGTGAAGGACTGCACAGTTTTAGTGGAGAGGATCCTACTGTAATATCAAGACTAAGAACAGGACACACTAAACTCAACTAGACTCTTCACATTAATGCTGAGCATTGTGTAGGTGACAGGATTATCCAAAATATGCAGAGTACAGGAAACTAGCAGAACATGTGCTATTAATGTGTCCTTGGTATGAGTTTTGATCAGATGTGATTTTGAACTGTCTAAACTGCCTCTCAAACTGTCTTTGTTTCACCAGCAGGTCCTATTGTGCTGGAAAACAACTTTTCTCACAATTTCAGTCCTCATAAAACTTGTTTATGGAACAATCGCTTTGTTTTACATCGAAATAAGTCTTTATTTTATGAAAATTGGGTTACATTTTTTTTTTCTTTATAGGATATGATGGATAGCCATGGTGACATTCTTAATTACAATAACTTCTGCTTAAAACATGATTTTACTTGTCACCATAAAGAGTTTTACACAATTATGAATGCTATTCCTAAAACATCACAGTATTGATCAGAGGTATTCTTTCACACTATTCTGTGATGTTTTCTCTTCCGTCTCTGTTTTTGGCCACTTTTGGCCCGTTTCCACTGAGTGGTACAGTACGGTACGGTACGGGTCGGTACGGGTCACCTTTATCAGGCTTGCGTTTCCACTGCAAAAGGGTACTCTTTTGGTGGGCGTGGTGTACGACAGAAAGTTTGTCGACGTCATTTTCGCTCGAGGAAATGTCTACAGTAAAGCTTTATGGGTCGTTCAAAAATCATACGAGAAGCACTTCTCACAAAACAGATGCTTTATTATACACAAAAACATTGGTGTAAAAATGACATTACTGACTGAACATGATCTGATTATAACTGCAGATCATTGATGCGAAATAGCCTACATTCCGCGATTATATCAAATAAATAAATAAATGCAGCATATATGAACACATACAGCCCCACACAGTCTCCGATGTTACCAAATTACAGAAAAACTACACACAGCAGACATGTATGCCTTATTTAGGTTCAAAAACAATACGAAATAGAGCCCCGTCTGTGCAAACCTCTCATCTGTGTCTTTTATCTTCACCAGTACATGTAGCCTCTCCGTCATTATTCTCTCGTTAGAGAGTAACTCTGTCATTCCCAGTTTATAATAGTCCAGGTTAAGAACTTTGTTATTTCAAACATTGACGCGCACGCGATCGCAAGCGACAAAGCGAAAGCACTCGCCCTCGCGCTTATGAGCTCGTAACCCATAACAATCTGCTCTTCTCTCAGCTCTGTGGCCGTTCAAGACGACGACAATGTTTGTTTAAGCTCGGGTCGACCATCGCTCGTTATTATATGCTGATATTATTTCGGAGCATTGTCTCTCGGCTGTGTATTAAACATGGCGGGTCCTCTGTTTTCATTCTGCTTGTTGCGTGAGCAAATGACGTATCTCTGTAAGCCAATGGCGTTCAGCTGCGCGTGTAGCTCCGCCTTAAGGCTCGCTTTCTGGGTTTGGTACCCTTTCGAAAGGGTGACCAAAAAGGGGTACGGTACGGTTCGGTTCGGTACGCTTTTAGACAGTGGAAACGGCCTTAAAAGCGTACCGAACCGTACCGTACCGTACCACTCAGTGGAAACGGGCCATTTATGTTTAAGAGATCCAAAATGTAATCAGTTATATTCTTGTTCAAAGGCTTCATCCTAATCAGCTCAGACCTCATTTTATTGTTAAAGATTTTAATTCACAGCAATTAGAAAAAATAAGAACAAGTTGCATTTCTTATCCGATTCTCCTCAAAATTAAAGAGCTTCAGTTTAAAATAATTAATGATGTGTATCCATCAAAAGAACATTCTTAACAATATAAACCTAAAACTATAACCTACACACACACCACTTGCAGACGGCACACAATATAATCTATCAGTGCACATGAGCAGTACAATATGTATATAATAACAGATAGCTGTAGTGCTTCAGTAGTCTGTTGAATACTGGAATTAGCATGTAAGTTTCCCATACCCCGATTTATTTGTAGTAATGTGGGAGTTTTCACATGAACGTATCTTTAAAGGCAACCAGTCGTCTACAGAAAGTTTAATTGTCTTCATGAAGAAAACTTGTTTCTTTTCTCAAATTAGTGAATCAAAATAAATGTGTAGTGTTTAGAAACCAAAGTCTTCATTTGTTACCCACAACACATCAAGAGTTTAACAAGTCAAAATCTCATAATCTGACACAAATCTGATCTGTCGAAACTGGCAAATGGCATTGTGTAGTCTGAACAGGGTTTTAGTGAGTCTGCATCTGTTGGTCACTGTCATTGACTTATGGCAAGTTAACACCGCACAAGATTAGACTTTAGACTAGACCAGGGCTGACCAACCCTGCTCCTGGAGATCGACTGTCCTGCAGATTTCAGTTGCAACCCATATCAAACACACCTGCCTGTAATTGTCTAGTGCTGTTCAGGTCCTAATTAATTGGTTCAGGTGTGTTTGATCAGGGTAGGAGCTGAACTATGCAGGAAGCAGGGTTGAGCAGCCCTGGACTAGACGATTAGACTTTCATTCGCCAACAAGTTCTGTGAAATTGCAGTGAAAATTGGAGGCAGATCATTGTTTGTTGATATGTATTCAAGACGGAGATAACTGAGGTACGAAACTCTGGTTATTTACAGTGAGTTAGGAATCATCTGATTGGTAAATATGTGTTGGCTAATGCGGGACCAGCCGTGGACAATCATAAGCATGTGATCCTCTCGTAAGTAGTTTATAAAGGAACTTCACTTAAATGAAGCCAAACTAAATGAAAAAGCTGCCGTTATGAATAAACCCATGTTTGTGTGGACAAAGACTCAATTTCAAGAACTCTGCTCTCCATTGTGAAGCTTCAGGTGAGCGCTGAGTCTTCTTTTATGTTTAAAGTCCTTTCCACACTCAGTGCATCTAAAATTATCCTCTCCTGAGTGAATCTTCATGTGTCGCTTAATGGAGTCTTTGCGTGTGAGACTCTTTCCACACTGATCACATGTGAACACTATGGTTCCAGTGTGACCATTCATGTGGTTCATGAGGCTAGCGTTGGTTGTGAAGCTCTTTCCACACTGAGCACATGCAAATGGCTTCTCTCCAGTGTGAGTTCTCACGTGGTGTTTGAGTGAGCTTTTATGTGGGAAACTTCTACCACACTCTGTGCATGTGAAAGGTTTCTCTCCAGTGTGAATCCTCATGTGGATGTCAAGGTTTTGTTTTTTAGAAAAACTTTTCCCACACTGTGTGCAAGTCAAATGTCTCCCTCCATTGTGAGTTCTCATGTGCACTGCAAAGTTTGCTGTATTATAGAAGATTTTTCCACACTGTTGGCATGTGTCCGGCCTCACTTCAGTGTGAATTCTCATGTGGGCTCTAAAGTCTTGGAATTTAGCATAACTCTTTCCACACTGTTCGCAGGTGTAAAGTTTCTCCCCAGTGTGAACTCTCATGTGAACATTAAGGTTTGGCTTATGACTGAAACTCTTCCCACACTGTTCACAGCTGAAAGGCTTCTCTCCAGTGTGAATTCTCATGTGGACTTGAAGGCTGTCTTTTCGGCTGAAACTTTTTCCACATTGACGACAAGTGAAATTACACCCAGATTTGGATTTCCGAGGTTTTCCGTATGATGAAGTCTTATTAGTCAGTGTGGGTTTTTCATCAGTCGTTATGTCTTGGTGTTTCTCTCCCATTTCATTCAGTTCATGAGTCTCTTCTTTCAGCACCATCAGGTCTTAAAAAACAACAAAAAAGTTAACTTTAGTATGAAGGCACAAAGCGACAAGCATGAAATGGATGTTTTACCCAAATATTAAAATAACCTTACCATTTACACTCCATCATGTGGTTTTAACATTTCCTTTCTTCTGGAACACAAAGTAAGCCAGCATTTTTTCACAATATCTTCTTTTGTGTTCATCAGAATCAAGGAACTCATAAAGGTTTAAAACCACATGAGAGAGTAAATGGTGAGGCTATTTTCATTTCTACATCAACTACTGATTATGAACCTTTTTTCACAAGATGTAAAATAAGTCTTTGGTCTTCCTGAATGTGTCTGAGGTTTCAGCTCAAAATCAGATCATATACCTTGCAGAACATTTAATTTTGGGGCTCAGAGGAAAACCAAGCTCTTTCTGTGCCTGTGGCTTTAAACGCAAATGATCAAATGCACTCGCTTTAATTACTCGTGCTGTGTTCCCTCATGTGTATCTTCCACTGGATTGAGACAAATCCTGCATGTTCATAGCAAGTACGCAAACTAAAGGCTAAGGAATTTTTGAAATGGCCTTCAAATTGTTATTTAGATTTTTATTTACCCTGTCAAAAAACATTATAATATGTTTAAACAGGGTTTCTGTGGGGTCTTAAAAATACAGTAATAAATGAATAATAAAAAAGTGCAATATCTTAGTTATTTCTTAGCAAAATATTTTAAATATTGTGTAAAAACAAGCAAGCTCTACTTGCATCCACACACTTTTTCCAACATAAACTTTCTTTAAAATAAAAAAAATGAACAAATGTTAAAAAAACTATAATAAACTAAATCTATGCACAACAATCTGTCCAGGTCGATGTCCTCAGCAGTAAATACATGGAGCATGTTTAAACAAATGTTATTGTGAGGAAAACAATTTAACCATTATAATAAATGAGTTAAAATGACCTTTTTGAAATAAAAGTTTTATTGAGATGATTGTTGGTGATTGTATGGCTTTTGGCCAGATTGGGTAGCAAAACATGAACAAAAGAAAATTAAGACTTGTTGAAAAAAGATTTTAAAAAATCAACAACACAATATTTCAGTAAATTTAAGACTTTTTAAGACCCCATAGAAACCCTGTTTAAACAACCCTGGTAATTAGTTATTATAATAATGATGTAATTTTAACTCGGGTACTATCTGAGAACTAGTAACAACTACTAGAATCAATTTGAAACCCATGAAAAAGTTGATGAAAAAAGGAAGTACGAAGCCAACACTATCACCGTAACAGCAGATTTCTCCTAGGAGAATACTGTAGATCAAATATCGTCAGCTCAGTTAAACCTTTTTTATTTATTTATTGTTTTTAATAAATTTTATATAGCGCCAGTGTTCAAGGACACTTTACAAACAGTAGAAGAACAGGAAAGCAATAACCTTAAGAAGGTAGAGAAAATTGGAGACTAATAATACATAAAAAGAATGACAAAAGACATGAGAACAAGTCACAAAAAAAGAAACTCATTCCTGTCTTTCAATGAGTGCTGATGTGTGTTTAGGAGAACTAGGCAGCACACTCAGGGCTGCAAGATGGATTTAATTTAGTATTCTTATTATTAAAATATATCAGAATGAGGATCAAATGACTGAGTTGGTCTTTGAGGATGAAAATTAACCTGTTTGTTCCTGCGGATCTTCATGTTTGACTCTAAATGTTTCTTCAATCTTCACATCTTCACTCTCCTCTTTAATAAACGCCATCTTTATAACAGCGTGGAGATCAGTCGCTTCAGCAGGAGTTTTTCCCTGCGTTTGGACACAACAGAACAGAAACACAATAACTTCTCTTCAACACTTGCTTCAACAGTTTCTTTATATGAGAGTAATTAACAAGAAGAAATCAGGTAAGTCTGAGCAAGAAACAACTGCCACAAATGACCTGATTAAAACTAGAACTCCATTAATTATAGTGATGTTTACTTACAATGAAATGACATTATGACAACAGCAGGTACATCATTTAGAATCGAGTGAAAACCCTGAAACTTTAATAAATCGGTTTATATTCATGTAAAAGCTTTAATGCAAACCTTTCTTCTCCACTCCAGTCGAATAACAGCACCGGAGCGGCGCAGCCTTATGACGTCACGCGCCACGCTAAAATAAAAGTCTTTTGTTTAACTTTTTTTTGCCACTTACTGTTGCAGTCATGATTTATTAATACATTTCCCTCTCGTTTTCCACTGTACACAATATATCTGCTCTCTTTCAAACACACAGATATTCAGTATTTGAAGTTTAATCCACTCAGTTGTTAAAGCAGAAAATACCAACATTTTAAAAGCCAATATTTACAATTAATCTGATGGGTGTTTTGAGCTGAAACTTTACAGACTTATCTTAAATCTAGCAAAAGTGCGTACATTTGCATCAGTTGCGTCTCTGACGTTTCAAGGAGATCAACACCTGAGTTAAATTTGTAATAAGCCAAAATCTTTAAAGGGATGTATTTTCTTGGTCATAGGGTGGATTTTGTTTGGGACTGCAGGTGCCGCTGAATCTCTTGCCAAGGCTACCGTGCCGGGACGTGGGCATGATATTGTTGTGCACGAGCGAATGACGGGGAGGGAGAATTGATAGTGCTGGTGTTTATAATGTTAACATTCAGATGTTATTTGAGTGTAAATTTAGAATGTGCAACTTACCTTTTCAGTATTCAGTGAAGAAGTAGGATGAGAAATGGCCTCAGTAGGCTTTTCTTTGTATGTTGTTGTTGGTTAATAATCCCAATGTAGGAATCTACAAATGTAGTTTGTCCTCCAAAGTTGTTCTCTTTACTCAGCAAAATAAGCCAATGAAGAGTCTGTCAGGAACCCGGAATATATAGATACAACCCTGCCGAGCTACTGTATCTGGAATGTGATTGGATAAGACTCAATTGGCCCCCATTAATGCTGGTATAAAGATGCAAATGAGCAGTGGGAGAGCAGTGAAGACTCGAGACACATTACTGTGGGGGAGGAGAAGTTCAGCAGCTTTACAAACCGTAGTTTTACAGAGAAATAATGATGTACTGGGAAAATAAGTTGACTTTAGTCATCTTCATTTGTGTTGTTGCTGTTGTTGTTGTGTTGTGGGCCTACTGATCGAAGCTTTGCCAATACATTTCATGCTCTTTTGTAAAAGTATTTAGTAGTACTTTTAAACATATTTTATGTTGATTCATGTTGTTGCTGCTGCATTTTGTAGTCAATTTTGATACACTTATGTTGAGGTGTTTTGATTTAAAACACTTTTCAATTTATTTTTCCCAAGCCTGATATATATATATAAGGTTTACCACGGTTTGGAAAAGTCAAGGGTTTAAAACCGCAAAACTTTTTGTTTTATCGATCCTAAAGTATAAGAAAGGGTTATCGTAAGATATCCAAAGATGTTGTTTTAAATTGTAAAGAAGTCTGTGTTTTTGAAAAAAAATGAAGACAGCAGAAGTCAATGATTCATTTTCATTATTTATCCAGACATGTTTACTGTCCCAAAATGTTTCTTAAATAAAATATATTTTGCTCAAAGGGAAAAGGTTTTGTTTATTCAGGGTTCATACACATGTTTACTTCTAAAATTCCATGACTTTTCCACGATTTTTCCAAGACATTCAAGTAAATTTTCATGACCTAATGTTTAATGCAATGTCTACATACGTGTGGTAAAAGAAAAACAGTGCATGTTCAACTTTATTGCAGCAAATCGTAAAACACGCAACAATTAATTTAGTTTCAGCTTATATTTATACCTATGTTAAATTGATTTAGATAATGCTTACGCGCACTAATAATGTGAGAGTGTGTGATTGGCCAAGGACAGAAATATGTTAATAACCTATATTTAAGTATACAGACGTCTGTTTTCCATGACTTTTCCAAAACTGTGTTTTTTCTGTTTTTTTTTTT
>CAIGQQ010024281.1:0-20464 GCA_903798035.1 Danio albolineatus
GCGAGGTAGCGTGGCCGAGCGGTCTAAGGCGCTGGATTAAGGCTCCAATCTCTTCGGGGGTGTGGGTTAGAATCCCACTGCTGCCAGGCAGTCATTTTAGGATGCTTGAGAGTGACTCCTCTGCCTGAGTAAAAAGACGTGCAAAGTCATACTGCATGCTGCATCTGGTCACATCCAAACTTGGGCTCCTTGGCCAAAGTTGAGGGGCCTCACTAGGAAGCTCGACATCCTCGCTGCTCTTCTGCTTTTGTAAAATTGGGCAGAAAAGGGCCGCCGACAACTCACTGAATGGGGTAGCGTGGCCGAGAGGTCTAAGGCCCTGCGTTCAAGCTGGGGAACAATCGTCCAACAAAGACGGGGAAGAAGGGAAGAAAAGGGGGAAGAAAGAAAGAGAAAAAGGGAAGAAGAGGGGGGGAAAAAGAAGAAAAGAAAGGGCGCATTCTAACCCTTCCAGACACGCCTTCCGTGCACCTGCCTTACGTCACACGTTTGTGACGCTGTTCTGTGTAAAAATAACGCATTTTAAATTACATTGGTTTCTATTGCAGGTGCTCACCAAGACAGGGGTTCGAATCCCGCTAAAGACGCTTTATTGTTATTTGTTTTTATTATTCAATAAGCTAACTGTTTGCATGTATAGTGTTCCAAGGTAAATAAAATATGACAAAACACTCTTTTCCTGTGTTTTCTGACATTCTTTCATGAAAAATAAAGCATACTAACTTGAATGTGTTATTATTTAGTAGTTATTGTAGTATTTTTATGCCTCTGGTTAATATTATACAATATTTTGATTGTACAAGGATGCACCACACTAAACAATAAGCACTTACTGTCAGTGACAAGATAAACAAAAATGCACAAATGCTCTTTTTATATAGAAATATACAGCTACAGTGTATATGGAATTAAAAGTAAAGGAGCAGACAGTTATTTATATATGCATTATTTATTTAACAGTAGAAAATGTAAAAATAATAAGGTAAATACAATATTAAAATATGAACAATATAAATAAACAACTTAAATAAAACGTTAAATAAAAATAGAAACCAACACAAAGTGAACTTAAAAGTCAAGGAGCAGTCATTTATAAATGCAATACTTATTTAACAATTGTCAACAAAACAGTAATGAACATAGAATACAAAATCTAAAAATAATAAGTTAAATATTAACAAAATAAATACAAAATTAACAAGTTAAATAAAATATTAAATTTAGAAACCAACAACAAGTGAAATAGAATAAATAGTATTATACTTGTAAACTATTATACTTGTAAACTGTATAAACTATATACATACACACATATATAAATAATAAGTTAAATAAAATGTCAACAAAAGAAATAAACTATTTGAGTAAAATGTGCAATAGAAACAAGTGAAATAAAATAAATTGAAGAACTATTGTTTTAAACTGTATACATACACACATACATAAATAATAAATAAGTTAAATAAAATGTTAACAAAATATATAATTAAAATTAAAAGTGCAATTAAAACAGAAACCAACAAGTGAAGTTGAATAAATTGAACTATGATTGTAAACTGTAAACACTATATGCATACACACATATATAAATAAATAAGTTATGTAAAATGTCAACAAAATAAACTATTTAAATAAAATGTGTAATAAAAAATTAAACAACAACAAGTGAAACAGTTTAAACTGAAGTACTTTTACACTATATACATACACACACAAATACACACATCATTTAGGAATGGTCCTTCTCATTTCCTCTAGCCACTCTTCTTTGGTCGCAGTTTCAGTCTGTGGGCAGTACACCCTGCCCCTGAATTGGCTATGGCCTGTGGCGTTTGTCTTGAACTGCCCACACTTTTTACAAGTGTTCGCCTGAACGGTTCTCCGGTAGGGTCTTTTGGGAATGGCTCCAGATGTGGACGGGGATGCTGCAGGCTGTGAGCTGGTACTGGGCACTGTTGGCTGAAGCAATGGCTGTCTGAATGGCATCCCCTGCACCATTGGGATACCCTGGGCCATCTGCACTCCTTGCATCATCGGGATACCCTGGGCCATAGGGATTCCCTGGACCATTGGCACAGCCTGGAACATTGGTACACCCTGAAACATCGGCACACCCTGGTACCCTGGTGTAGCTGGGATGTATATGTTGGGTACCATCTGCAGCGATGCTCCAGGTGCTGATGGTGTAATCATGACCTGGGTCTGTGCTGGTGTCTTGGGTCTGAGTGGGGGTCGCCCAACAGAAGTCTGCCTCTGCCTTGCCTGACCTGCTGTGCTCTCTGGCAACACGTACTGGTGCTGCTCTCCTGGTTGGTCTGGCTCAGTCCGAAGACTTTTGGCAACTGGGAGAGGCTCCTGGGCTTCTGGGAGGGGCTGAGGCAACTGAATACCCTGAAGCAGCACAGACAGCTCCTGCTTCTTCTGTCTGTTATTAAACCACTGAATCAGGGTATTCTGGTTTACCTCAACCAGCTGCATGGATGTACCTCCCATTACCAAGCTGTTGCCCAGTACGAGTTGCCTAATCCTGCGGTAGTCTTGCAGGATCAGAGACCATCTTGAAAGAGTACCCTTGCCTTTTCGCTTGGGGCTAGGGTGGATGGTACAGAGCCTGATGAAAATGGTCTCAACAAGACGGCAACAGTCAGGCCACTGAGCAGGAGCACTGCTTGCACCCAGGACACATCTAGTAGTGCTCTCAACGCCAGGGGTGTGAGTGGGCTTCCTGGGTGTTTTAAATCGCCCACTCAGCAGTCGCTTCTGGTGTCGAGCTGCATATACCACCCGCTCCTTGTCTTGGTCGTCCAGGCTTTGCCAAAGACCAATGATATCATTGGCCTCCTGGTTGGTGAGGCTGAGGCTTTTGTGGGTCCGGAGCTCAACCAGATATTCGGCCAGCCTGTCCACATGCTGGAAGCCCGGAATATTTTGGTAGTCAACAGCCTAAAGAAAACACACACACAAAAAAAAAACTTAGCACAATGCATTGTTCAATGCATAATTTTATAATTTATCCTGTTATCATGTCGAAGCTGCACTATGAAAATAAAGCTGATGGGTTTTTGACTTTACACTTTATTTTTAAAATTACATTGTAAAGACGTAGAAATTAGTGGGACTTACAGTCTCTTCATCACCGTCATCGTCGTCGTCGTCGTCATCATCATCATCATCATCGTTATCATCCACAGCAGCCTCTTCTGGCTCTAAGGGCACAGGTGAAATGGGTTGTTCAGGCTGTGCAGGTGGGTCAGGGACCAGTGCAGGGGATGTGGAGACCGGCAAAGAAGCGTCACTGCTGGTGACTGCAGTGGAGGAACCCGATCTCAATGTGGAGGAGGATGGTGACAGAGCAGCCTCCGGATCAACAATGGTGTGATCCTCACTGATGTCACAGAAGCCCTCATCTTCTTCTCGCTCATCCACATTGAGATCCTCGATAAGCTCAGCCGTCTGCTCACAATCCGGGTTCATGTTCTGCAGTGCCTGACCAGTCTGCTGGAACAGGTACTGCACTCCAATGAGCTCACCTGAAAAATAAAACATAAATAAACAAATTTTAAGAACCATGTTTGAATGTTTGATTGGGTGTTGCATTAGCAAGTAGTTTTTGAAGCTCAAAGTCAAGGCAGAAACAAAAACATACATTTTATTCAGAGGTCCAAAGCATATTAATTATTCTGGACAAAACATCTAATGAAATGCAATGGAAATACAACAAAGACATAGAAATGTACAAATAAATATGCCTCAAAGCTTGTAGCATTATGTTTGATAATGACATGTAGTAATAAGGTAATAATGATTTTCTATGTTGCTTCAGTTCAATAAATAGTCATGAAACAATAAATTTGTTCTTACAAATATTTAAAGACATTAAAGATTTCACAGCACAAGGCTTATGAACATTGACCTGAAGGTGGTTTTATTTACAATTATACTAAAAGGAGTTTTATCAGAATAGTATGAGCTATCAAGCAGGTAACAAAGGCTTTGTTTCCAAAAAATGTTTTGATCACAATAATAAATTAGAGGCCTTGGAAATTTGCCTGTTAAACTGGACACAGTAGATGGAGAGTACACAGAAATTGCAGGTAACAATAGCAAATTCTTTAACAATAACAATAATAAAATTCTCTTACCAGTGTAACGGGCAGGCGGACAAAACTTTGGCACCACTTTTCTCCCAAACAGCTTTTCATAGTTGCAGTTTACACAGTGAACAAGTTCTCCTGTGTAGCTGCGTAAAGCTGATGGTTCAGATGCCAAGGAAGCAGCCTCCCGGTCCTGGTTCCACCTGTTTAATCCTTCCAGCAAATAAATCTGAAAGTTCAGACTATTTGCGCTGGACCCTGTAAATAGTAACAATGGTGTTTAGGACTCAATTAATAAACACACACAAAGACATTAATGTGTTTTCTTTACACAATGTTTCTGCGGAATCATACCTGGGATGAAACGGTTGAGGTGTAAATGGAAGGACTCGAGAGAAGTGGAGCCCCTGGCACATCTGTAGGTCCGTAGCAGAACACCTCCCTTGGTTATGCTCCCCGTTTCCGTATAGAGCACAAGACCAGGGGGGTCCTGAATGCATTTTATGTGCTTTTTTTGGACACTCCAGATGTGCTCCATCCTTTCCCTGTCCATAAGAGGAACGCCCAGCGAGTCATTGCCCCTGTTGCTCAGAAGCTCGGCGAAAAGCTGTTCAAGGAGAAGGATGGTGGTCTCCTCTCCACGGGTCCTCCTCCGGCAATGCAGAGCCAGCTCCTCCCTGGTGAGATGCTTGTTGACATCGGCATCTGTCAGCGCAGGCCAACCCTGGGACATCAACAGTGCTCGCTTTGCTTGGCGAAGCAAAGAAACATCAGCCGCATCCCATTCAAAAATGCACGCTGAGATCCGTGACATGAAGATGGGATACAGCTGATGAGCATCAGTTGTACATCCCAGGGCAATCCTGCGCATAAGATGCCAGATGTCCAATCTCACAGTCAACTCTGGCCATCCTCTGAACCTGGCTTTGAGTTTGGTCTCGCCCACATCAGTGCAGCACCCACAGTCCACATACAAAACAGCAGGTGGATCCACACCAGCCTCCTGGTATCTTTTGACCAGCCCATCCACCATCCTGTCCAGTCCTGCTCCTTCCTGGGCTGTGAGCACACTAATAAGCACTTGACCAAACTCATTGCCAACAGAGGTGAGCCAAAGTCCTGTTCCTCTCGCTGTCCCAGCCAGCTTTTTGGTGATCTGGATTAGGCACGAGAAGAAGCAGGCTGTAACATCACATCAAGCAGACTACACAAAGGATTTTTGCCAATGCTGGATTATAATAAAGAAAAGCGTAAATTGATGAAAATCCACTAACCTTTTTCGTTGAATCCATCTTCAAGATGGACCCATAGGTTGATGTTATCCTGGCATGGATTTCATTCAACCTTGTTAAGATGTCCTGGCTGTAGACAGTGAGGAGCCACTTGCAGCTTGGCACAACTGTAGGCGCCGGGGGCTCCTGGAAGGTGATCGGCAACACCCCAGGTCCACTGAGGAAATCCACACACTGAGTGGTATAGCGGGCCAGACGCTGGAGCCACTCTTCGCTGTGGTTTTCCCTCAGTTGTTTGATTACCCTTGTGGGGCTGTTGCCTAGTCCACGCTCACGCAGTAGTCGAATTACTCTCATGTCACAGGCGTACCTTAGGAACAGAAGATTATTCATATATTATATTTATAAAGTATATATATATAACGTGTAAAGTATTTTCATATATTTATGATGATAGGTTAACAACTGCATGAGGAATAAAGGTGTGCTATTACTCACTTCTGCGTGAGAATGACCCGAAACTCGGAGCGATGACCAAGATCCAGCTGCTGTAGGACAGTCTGACTCCAGGACACATGCGAGGCTTTGCACTTGGTACAGATGAGGGTTTCTGTAACCATGCTGTACATCCTGTCGATGTCCAGAACCTGCCGTGCCCTTTTGTGAAGACCTCCACCTGTCAGCTGATGCTGCCCACATGCAGGATTGGGGCAAAGGACTTTGACCCTCCACAGCTTGTATGGCATCCACAGCAAAAGTGAATGACAGAAAAATCTGTCTGGAGCTGGAGCCTGATTGTACACAAGTGCAGGCTGTGGAGGGTAATACCAGAGCTGGAGGTTGTCACGAAGCTCTGGCTTTCCTTTGGACCCCATTTTAAAAAGCCTGCTGGCAATCCACTTGTGGTCCTCTGGTGGCAAGGTTTCAGCCCAAAGGCGAGGAAGTGGAACAGCCAATGGAGCTTGCAACAATGCCCCAGAAGGTGCAGTCTGTGAAGGAAAATAGATAAAAGGTTTAGTCTGGTAATGTAAATGCACCTTACATATTTGAGTGAGTACCCTCAAATGACGTTATCATGATTAAAATAGTTTTAATCTAAATACCTTTGATTTTAAATTATTGTTTTTAAATACTTTATTATGTATTTCAATTCCAAAAAAACATTAATATAATTTTACCAATAAACATTTCCTTTGAAGACACATAAATATTTTCCCATATAGTTATTTCTCATTTTCCTTTCTACTTCTCTTCCATCCACATTTTTTTCTTTTACTACTTTCAAGATACAACATAAACAGCAGAGGGCTTAATTTTTGTTTTGTTTTTTCTTCTTTTTTTTTGCTTTATTTTTTCCTCTTTTTATTTTGTTAACATTTATACATACATTATGCTTA
Source organism: Danio albolineatus (assembly GCA_903798035.1). Lineage (NCBI taxonomy): Eukaryota > Metazoa > Chordata > Actinopteri > Cypriniformes > Danionidae > Danio > Danio albolineatus. The sequence goes on from CAIGQQ010024281.1 coordinate 6,724, forward strand.
GTTAATTAACATCAAATCAATTTAATTGACAGGTCTTAAATTCACTTTGTGTCAATTCAGCTGGGGCATTAAGTATTCAAACTGAATGACCTTTTTTGGAAAGAATGAAATTGAAATTATAAATTATGAAATTACTTACCGAGACAGTGCTGGATGGCACTGGGGAGCTGGTCACTGCCGCAGTAGATGTAAGGACTGGGGCAGAAACTTGAAGGTCCTGTGTCTATATAATCAAGCAGTATAACAAAACACATTTTGTAAATATATATCTTTAAATAACATTAACTCATCAGAATTTTTTGCAACCTTTACTTTAGTCTAAAGTATCACAAACCTTTATATGAACAGTAGCGTATTATAATACATTGGAAAATTATGACTGCTGCTAAGTGAACTGTAAAATTTTGTGACAGTGCTTATATTTAAAGAAAATGTTTAAAAAATGGTGCTTATTTTAAATATATGTTTTTATGCATTAAATATATATTACAGATGTTTTGTTGAGATTTAATGTGACTGTACTTAATAAAAAAATTGTAATTTACCTAAAACATTGCTTATAACAAATTCTCTCAGAAAAGGATGTGGATTATGACAATACTTACAGCCGTGCTTGGTGTAGAAGCACTAGACCCTGCTGAACTGGGCTGGACGTCAACCTGAGATGGTCTTCTAGCCACACTAAGATTTGGCTTTGCTGCAGCAATGTGAGATCCGGTGAATCTTGGTTTAGTGAACTCAAAAAAGGCAAGACAAAAACCATTTAATTAAAAACACAGTGTTCACAATGGCAAAATGTACACCACTGTTCAAAAGTTTGGGATTTGCTCGCTGTATTTTTTTAAGTTGTAATTATGTTTATCAAAGCTATATTTATTTGGTCATATATACAGTAAAAGCTTGAATAATGTGAAATAATAATTTAAGTAAAGGATTAATTTATGTTATTCTATCCTTGAAAAAAGTTATTATTGTTTCCATAAAATATAAAGGAATGTTTCATGAGCAGCACAGCAAATTAAATAACATCTACTTTACTTATGAGCAAATCAAACACAGTATAATTCTTGTTATATATGATTAACATGAAGGTTTTTTATATTTTAACAATCCCAGTTTTTTGAACATCTGTGTATATCACATTACATTTCAAGCAATGACAAACTGTCTTTTGTTGTACAATCAGCTTGTTTTCTCTACAGTGGTTCAAGTTCAAGCTGTTTTTACTACCACCCTCTGCTACTTTTACAGGTAGAAAAAAGATATAAGTTAGAAAGATTTGTTTAGACAACTGGTTCAGTGCAAATAAATGTGACACATTAGGGTTTGATTAAAATGAAAGTGAACACATTTGTAAGCTTCACTTTTAATAAATGCAGTCCTTAAATAAATAAATATTGTAATGGTCATCCAAATTTATACGTCTTCTGGATCATGGAGCAATATGCAAAAAACATTTTTTTTTACTACCACATGAATATGCATTATGTTATATACAGTATTATTGTACTACTATTACATCATGTATTACAACAAAAACATACATTACAAAACAAACATCACACTATGAGAAGTTTTTTTTCAACATATTTCTAAACATAATAGTTTTAATAACTCATCTCTAATAACTGATTTATTTCATCTTTGCCATGAAGACAGTACATAATATTACACTAGATGTTCATCAAGATATTTCTATACAGCTTAAATTGACATTTAAAGGCTTAACTAGGGTAATTAGGTTAACTAGGCAGGTTAGGGTAATTAGGCAAGCTATTGTATAATGATGGTTTGTTCTGTAGACTATCGAAAAAAATATATAGCTTAAAGGGGCTAATAAATTTGACCTTAAAAAAAATATTAAAAATAAAACAAATAAGACTTTCTCCATAAGAAAAAATATTATCAGACATACTGTGACAAATACCTTGCTCTGTTAAACATCTTTTGGAAAATATTTAAAGAAAGAAAAAAAAAACTCTAAGGGGGGGCTAATAATTCTGACTACAACTGTATATGGTTACTACTGTATATGACAATGTAATATAATATAATATAATATAATATAATATAATATTTTTTTAAAAATATTCCTGTGGAACCAAAAATATATATTTTTAAATGTTTTAGTTCAAATTAGTACTTTTCCTAAATAATACCTCTCACGGACTCGTTGTTTGGAAAAAGTACAAATTTTATCTTACACTTAAAAAGGAAATAAAGTATTTACTATTAGTATTTAATATATTTTATTATCTGAAGACAAGAGGTTGAAATGTAGCTGGAAAACTGTAACCATGACCATGACCTGACCATGTGATTGAATCCAGATCAAAGACACTTAAACTGACCAATCAGTAAGAGTCTGCTACCCCCACTGTACAAAAGGTGTGAAAAGAAGCAGGTTACCAGCAACACCTCCGTTTTTTTATTGCTTTTTGTTCTTTTCCCTCTTATGTTTGGAACTTTGAACTGAACTTTGAACTGAACTTTGAACACTTTGAACACTGAAATGGTCATTTATTTTGATTTTAAAAAAAAAGTACCATTGACAATTGCGGTGAAATCTTTGATGCCACTGGTGGGGTAGACGGGGGCTGGGGCTGGGCCTCGGGTTGTCTCTGCTCCATCACCTCCTGAGCAGGTACAGTTGGGGCAGGTTGTTGCACCGTTTGTGCTGGAGCAGCAGAAGCAGTACTCTGCTTAAAAAATCACAAAAATACATTTAACCATGTAGAAGGAAAGCCATTCTAGTAAATAACAATAAACACATTATTGATTCATAAATGTACCTTTTGAGTGTGAAAGCCACATGTACATTTCAGCACACCTCCAAGCAAGGTCCTCTGGCCACGAGACTGCAAAGGGCATTTCTCAATCTGAAAAAATGATGAAAAAAAATGTAATAAACAATTTTACACATTCTAAAAAACTTTTATAACTAAACAATAGTTTTAACTCAATGACTCCCTTAATAAAACAAACAACAGTAAATAATAAATTAATTAAGACTGTTTCTAGAATGTGTGTAAAAAAAATCTAATATGTAATTTTACAGTTTGTATGTCCAAAAAAGAAAAGAATAAGAGGAACTGGACAGGAACATTTCAGGCCTTAAAACCACATGTTGTATACTGTACACTAATAATTCCTTCCCCCAGCTTTTCAAGTCTCTCAAATCTCAAAATACATGCAATTTAAAATACATTAATATCTAAAAACAATTATGACATGTTTTACATAGATACTGTACTTAACTGCTAACGTTATATCATGTAAAAGAAATACACACTGACCCTCTGATAAATGTCATGCCACTTTTTTTGTCTAGGAGCTGGCCTGTTGCCCTCATTTGATGGCCAAACTCCTGTGCTGGCAAACTTTTTCAGACGTGAAATCCAATCAGCGTCTGACATGGCTTTATGAGATTTTCCAGACATTTTTTATCCTGTAAATTAAACGGTTTTAGATTAAAGTATCCAAATTTCAAATATAACACACTAAAATATTAATTCGTGCAATTATATAGTTTTTCTTACCTTTTTTGAGAAATCAATATCGAAAAAAATCCTGTATTTAAAACAATACGATGCTGTGCTCTGCCAAATGATGCTGTTCGCCGAAGATCACAGACGGTCAATGAACTTTTTTGACCTCTGACCCGCCTCCAAAGGACCGCGTCATTCCTTCGTGTACCCCAAAAGACCGCGTCATTACTTCGTGTACCTTCGGCTCAGTTCAGAAAATTGATTGACACTTTTGACACGTGACTAACCTGTTCGACTGCACACCTAGCGGTGACACCTGGAACGGTTCTTTCCCCGGCTTCAACATTGTCTCGACTCTGATTGGTCAAATGTTGAAAATGTTGAGATTTCCGGTCCGCGATTGGCTGCAAATGTTAAGGCGCTGCTACGTGATTGGCTAAAATGTTGAAGCGAGTCGCTCGGATTGGCTCTCATCTTCAACATTTGTGAAATATTGACGGACTATCCTTCGGCAGCTGGCGTTCAGGGTCCAGTCTTGTCGGGGGCGTGGGTTTGAATCCCACCCCTGCCAGATGTGGTTTTAAAGAGGCAGCCAGACGGCTTGAGTTTGTGTGCGTGTGTTCTCAGTGAAAGCTGGAAATGTGAGAAGGCATTTAAACTGGCAGCGAGTCAGTCTAATGTGTTCTTTGAAACTCCTGGCATACTTGTTACTGTTACGGCAACACATGCCCAAGCTCACATTTGCTTAGTAGCAAGTGTCTTTCACACGAACAGGATTAGATTGCAGCGTTTTAGCAAAGTCTGTACCGGAGGTCTCTCTCGGGCACTGCTCCTTTAGCAAGAGCACCCTGTTGAAACAGGAACAGTAATGACTTACAATAAGTGTCGTCGTACTTTATAACCAAATTTGAATATAGTTACAACGACAACGTGCGGTCTGCAGTGATGGAATCAACCACTTTCTCTCCTTTGTGAAATAACAGTTACCTTGTAATACGGTTTTTAAATACATCGTAGCTGGCTGCCATTTGGAGTAGACGTCCAACGCCTTGAGGTGTGTTTAAATAGAGACGGAACTGTGGTTGACAGGAAGGTGGGAGTGCTTCCTAACCTGGTTACAAGGAGGTCTCTTTCCTTGTTGAGGAGCTCCAGCAAGGCATGGCTAAATGATTATTGATTTCGCAGTGCTGTTGAGCTACGTGAAACAAGTCGGTGGGAAAATGGCTCAGGGAAAGTAGTTGTGTGAGGTAGCGTGGCCGAGCGGTCTAAGCCGCTGAATTAAGGCTCCAGTCTCTTCAGGGGTGTTGGTTTGAATCCCACCGCTGCCAGGCAGTCATTTTAGGATGCTTGAGAGTGACTCCTCTGCCTGAGTAAAAAGACATGCAAAGTCATACTGCATGCTGCATCCGGTCACATCCAAACTTGGGCTCCTTGGCCAAAGTTGAAGGGCCTCACTAGGAAGCTCGACATCCTCGCTGCTCTTCTGCTTTTGTAAAATTGGGCAGAAAAGGGCCGCCGACAACTCACTCAATGGTGTAGTGTGGCTGAGGGGTCTAAGGCGCTGGATTTAGGCTCCAGTCTCTTTGGGGGTGTGGGTTTGAATCCCACTGCTGCCAGATGCAACATTATCAAGCTGCAGACTCGGAGCCTGTTGCATCGACAGTCCTGCACCCAGAGTCCCGCGTTTCCAGACCCCTTGTTTTTCGAGACAGCGCCACCTGCTGTTCGGAAGATCGTATAACACCCTTATCCAAATGCCATTGACAACATTAGAATGCAATATTACGGTCTCTTTTTGTTTAAACTTATCCAAATATATATTTGCTTTCCCTGCTTAATGCATGTGCCAAAAAAAAATTAAAAATCATTGTGTTCTTAAACTAACTAATTACTCAGTATTTATTTTTTGAGCTTGGGTGTAATTGAAAGGAAATTACTGATGCAACCGATACAAATACAAATTGAACTATCGTCTGATAAATATTATGTGACATTATATTGCTACAATGTTTTAGTTTGTTTTTGTACAATGTTTTAAATTCCATTTTTTCTTTCAGCTCAACATATAATGGTCTAATTAACATTATACCATGCTAACATTACAAAACCTGTTTTTTGATATTTTGAATGTGAAGCAAAACTCAAATAATAGACAAAACACCAATAATGAACAATTCTGTACTTTATTTAACAATCACCTTAATCACTGTCATCTTGCTGTAAACAGGACAAAGCAAAGAAAAAAGGAAGAAAGAATTGTGTTAAAGACTTTATTTTTGTCTTCAATTGCAATAAAGAAACCTCCTCATTTATAAGTTGCTTTGGATAAAAGCATCTGCTGAATGAATAAATGTAAAATGTAATGTAAATGCATAAGGTAAAATAATTACTTTCTGGGAGGCAAATGTTGCTTCTTTTTTCATTCTTTTGGCCATCACCCGGTCAAATTCCTCAACTTCACTAAAATAAAAGATGAATGCCACTGTCAAAAATATTGTGCAATAATATATATATATATTGGGCGCCACGGTAGCCGAGTGGTTAGCACGTTCGCCTCACAGCAAGAAGGTCGCTGGTTCGATCCCCGGCTGGGCCAGTTGGCATTTCTGTGTGGAGTGTGCATGTTCTCCCCGTGGTTGCGTGGGTTTCCTCCAGGTGCTCTGGTTTCCCCCACAGTCCAAAGACATGCGGTACAGGTGAATTGGGTAAGCTAAATCGTCCATAGTGTATGTGTGTGAATGTGTATGTATGGATGTGTTTCCCAGAGATGAGTTGTGGCTGGAAGGGCATCCGCTGCGTAAAAAAACAAATGCTGGATAAGTTGGCGGTTCATTCCGCTGTGGCGACCCCGGATTAATAAAGGGACTAAGCCGAAAAGAAAATGAATGAATATATATATTTTTTTTGATAAATGCAAAATACAAGCATACCTAGGGTGATAAGTAGGGCCACGAAGGAACAACTCCTCAGCCTCCTGCCAGGATAATGCCTGTAGCTCACACAGGCCATGAATGATGGCCTGTCCATATAAATAAATACAATAATTAAGTAATGTATAAAACATTTTATATATGGCAATAATAGAAGCAATCCAATTGACAAATCCAATTGTGCGGGTCTACCTCAGGAAAAAGAAAACTACAAATGAACTCCACTTCATTTGTAAAGTTCAGTTGAGTTTGACAATTGTGTAGCAGAGCTTTGAGGTGTTCAAAAAGAATGGCACACTGCTGCTCACTGTCCATGAAGACTGGCACACGTGGCTTTAGGGGGAACCACTTTAAAGGGGAAATGAAGCACTCAGTCAAGTTTACCTTATTTTGTAGACCAATTTCCACTTTAATGAAAAATATATAACAAACATGATTAAACATAACCATTTCGAAGAAAAGAGGGTGTTTTATCATACAATTTACTGCAAGGGCGCCGCCATTTTGGAATGCCGCAGCGTGTGACGTCACGGGGTTGGTTCCGCTAAATAGATAGACAGGTAAATAGATAACAGTAGTAAAAAAAACGACTAAACGATGGAGACTACAAAGTCGAATACCACAAGACATATAAAAATACAAAAGGGGGGGCACTACTGTATTGCTCCTGGATGTAAAAATGATTTTTACAGTGTCAAAGCTAAGGGTAAATTACTCATTTTCATAAACAGCCGCTAAAAAGCAGAACAACAATGCTTCACTGGCTAGCGGCGATAAAAAGGAAAAACTCCGAGTATGCAGTGACCATTTTTTAGAGGACGATTACACTGAGAAGATCTTTGAGTCAGAAAAGTTAGTAAATCGTCACACCAACAGACTGAAAGCTGCTCCGTCTGTTTTCAATCTCTCAGGCTATAACGCGAGCTCAACGGACCTCCCAACTTTCTCTGTCAAAAGTGACACATCAGATCAGTCCGTCGAAGGGAAAGGGCTCTAAAACGTGCCAGCCAGGTAATGAAGAGACCAGTATGTCCATAAGAACGTCATGTATTCAACAACTGTACAAGTACTTATCTCCCAGTGAGACCAGACATACTAACATTATCTTCAGAAGGCTCTACTTATGAGCGACAACTTCCATAATTGATTCCCATCTTTAAAAAAAACAAAAAAACATGCCAAGCCGACATTGGACACGGCGTAATAATAGGGGAACCCCAAACAAGCAGACCTCTTAGGGCGAGCACCGGACCTAGTTGAAACACTTAGAGGTGTGTCAAAGAGGGGCAGTGCTGGCCTCCTGTAACCAATCACTAGAAAGGGCCTAGAATTAAATGTGAGGTGAAATAAAGGGCAACAAAGACGTGTTATTGTCTATAAGGAATGCAATGTACTTTTTAACCACAAATGCTGGTGTTGCTCTAGATATGGGGCACACGTCCACGACTTCATGCATTGCAGTCATAAAAAGGATGATTGCTCATTGGAATTTCCCGTTTGTTATTATTGAACTAGGAATATTAAGACATACTGCCCCATTTTTGTCATTGGCTCTGTTACCCAAATGGCAGTTAGGAATTAAAATAACAAACATGCATTAGATTCGACGGCATAGCAACGTATCAGCATATCAAACCCGACGGAAATGGCAAAATATGTCTTACCATGGCTCCGTTTACAAATCCAGACTCCATACGCTGAAGTATTTCCAAACGTTATGCCAAATTATATAGTTTCCCATGCCATCATATTTTTAATCTCTTTGGATTCTGTGCATTAAAGTTTTAACTAAATTTTCGTCTTGACATTTGCTCGCCTATTCTACTGTCCCACAGTTCCGTTAAAAACAACATTGGGGCCCTCTAGTGGTCAACTAGTTAACAGTAATGAGTTTATCTGACTATTACTAGTTGTTTGTGTGTGAAAGGGCGATAATAAATAAAAATCTTCATTTCCACTTGTAACGGTCGTCGTACATTGTCTTTTCGCAGTATTGGCTCAAATGCATAAGCCATTGGATGGACGATGTGCTCCACTAATCTTTCAAGCTCATCTCTCTCCATTTTAAAGCAAACATTGAACCAAAAACTACACTCTAAAAAACGCTGGGTTGGTTTTTAACCCAAATGCTGGGTTGAGACTGCTAGGTAACAAAATTGGGTTGATTTAACCCAATTTGGGTTGAAAATCGGTCGTCATCAACAACCCAGCAGTGCTGGGTTGTAGATGAAGACCGATTTTCAACCCAGCAGTGCTGGGTTGGGAACGCGGACGTGAAAGAGAGCACTCACGTCCTCTCGACATGCAGAGAAATCAGCGTGAGAAACCGCCATTTTCTTTGCGCAGTCTTTAGAGGGAAGCGAGTGAAATTCTGTCTTAGAAGTAAGTTATTTGGTCTGTATTTAACAATTTTCATAAGAAACAACACGTTTAGTTTACTGTATGATGTGTTTAAAGTTTCCTTTTTAAACCTAACGACTAAGCGACGGCCGAGCTTCGCCTCACGGCCGGTGTTCTGACGATATGTGCTACCTCCGCCTCAACGGCCGACCTGTTTCTCCGCCTAACGACCGACCTGTTTCTCCGACTCACGGCCAGACCTGTTTCTCCGCCTAATGGCCGGACCTGTTTCTCCGACTCACAGCCGGACCTTTTTCTCCGACTCACGGTCGACCTGTTTCTCGGCCTCGCGGCCGGACTTGTTGCTTCACCTCGCGGCCGACCTGATGCTCTGCCCCGCGGCCGGACTTTTTGCTCAGTGGATGGGAAAGCGCACCTGACATCGGAAGAAGCTTGGAAAGGATAAGGTATTTTTTTATATTACTTTTGTATACGCAAAGTCCCTATATTCTAGAGTCTTTAGTGTCTACTCTGTTAGATACAGTTGAATCTACTGTGTTAGATACGGTACTTATATTTGTTAATTGGTTTTTGGAACAATTTGTAACAAGTGTTAAATTCAGCTTTTTTGGCCAGAACATACTTAATAAATTTCCTGCTCTGCTTGTACATTTTGTTTAGCTGTACATTGAATAGCAAATGTTATTAATTTACTTTGAGCATTTTACATCCTAAACGTGATTTAAGCTATCTTTAATCCTGTATGTATTGTTAGTTTGATGCACCTTCGACTGCAAAAAAGTTTGACCACCATTTTTATGTGACTTCCTGAATAATTATGATAATTCAGGAGTGTTTTTGTGATAAAGTGACTTTTGGCTAACATTATCTTTTTTTAGTTAATTTTGCTAAAATGCTTTTATCTGTTGTTCTATTTCAGATGAATGGTGAAAACCAAACTAAAAGAATGGAATCTTGAAGAGTTAAGCCGCCTTTCCACTGCACACGACATTTGGACACGACTGTCGGATTACGCCCCCTTGTGGCAGTCACACAGTATTTTCAGTGTTGTCGGGCACCATGGGGGAGACGCTGATTCTCGCAGTGTCCGAAATAGTAGTGCAAGAGCAAAAGCCTTTATTATCCGTGTGTTCACCATGGTTGAATGAATGGATGAATAAATGAATACTGAAACTCATAGGCCACTAAAATGTCTATAATAATATTTTTATTACTCATTTATGAATAGAAATGTTTTTTTATTTAATACAGACTTTTTCTGATTCAAAAAATAACGAAAAAACCCTATTTCTCATCTCGCGCGCACGGACCTGCTTGGACAACACTGAAATACATCACTTCCGGCCGGCCGGTCGCATACGGTCTAGTAGCAGGAGTTCAAATATTTCAACGGATCCGCGGCTCAAATCGGATCCGAATTTTCCGCATACGGAGATGATCGGAACTCCCCGCAGCTCCCGGACTACTTTCCATTGGAAATGTATGACTTCCGGTCTGTCGCTTGTCGTGTGCAGTGGAAAGGCGGCTTTAATCCTCACATTTGAAGGTATGTAGTAATATTTTACTTGGTTCGTTGTAATCATCAGGGATGCCCTTGTCCTAAAATTTGTCCGGTTGACTTGTGATGTTCATTTGAAGCATTAGTTGAAAAATGACAAATTTATTAATAAACCATTTTAATCCTAATTATTAGTCTCTAATTGCCCACATTGCCTATTTTATAAGGCAAACAAACACAGTTTTGGAGTTCCGTGCTCAAGTTCATAGAGACTGAGAAAGCAGAAAGCACATCCTGTTACTTTCATTATTTACAAGATTGCAGTGTTTTGTTTTTATTGTGAGTGCACACAGAGAAATGTAGTGTCTTAACATATCTTCAAAAGGTATATTATTGTTATCTAAATGACCAAACATTGCAGAGTATTTTGAGAGCAAGTGACCACACAGGTGCTGTTAAGCTTCCACACTCTGCACAGATATTTAGAGTACATATTTCTACATTAGCATTAGATTGAGCAGCCATGTAAAGTTGCTACTATATTTCAGATGGTAAGCCATAGCTTATTTGATGTCGATGGGAGCATTTGGATATCATGCCTGATGTGGTTACTACTGCATAGATCAGCTGTTAACAATCTGTGTGACTTTGCCAATGTGGATTTTTTTTTCTGCAACTAATAAATTTTGACTAATGGTTAGTCAATTATTAGAGGACAGCCCTAGTAATCATTAGCTACTTCAACACTTTAAACTGAGAGATTAAAAAACAAATGCCAATTTGTCTTTGACTGGTTAATTTTAAAAATTTGCTGTACATGCAACCAGTGGCTTTTTCTTTTATTTTTAGCACAGGAGCGAACCTTCCCTCGTCTTTGATTCAATTCAAATTATTTGATTCAGAGGGTAACAATTCATATAAAAGTTTCTTGATGCATTTAATGCATAATGCTTTTCTTACAGTTATTTTATTAATAATGAAAATGTTATTTGTTTGTTGATGTTTGTTATTAGAGCGGCAGGGGGGCGCTGTGGGTAGTGCTGTCGCCTTACAGCAAGAAGGTCTCTGGTTCGAGTCCCGGCTGAGTCAGTTGGTGTTTCTGTGTGGAGTTTGCATGTTCTCCCCGTGTTGGTGTGGGTTTCCTCCGGGTGCTCTGGTTTCCCCCACAGTCCAAAGACATGCGCTAAAGGTGAATTAATTAAACTACTTGCCTGTTGTGTATGTGTGTGAATGAGTGTGTATGGATGTTTCCCAGTTCATGTCTTTCTTTCTTTCTTTAGTCATTTGTTTTATTTATTTATTTTTTTTTAGGAAAAGGTTTCAGCATTTTTCTCGATCTCCATGGACTGAGACGGTGCCTTAATTTTGATCTTTCAAAAGAAAATTTAAATGCTTCAAATGATCCCAAATGTGGTTGCAAACAACCTCAGCTGAGGAAGAAGGGTCTTATCTATTTTCATTAAGAAAATACAATTTAAATACTTAATAATTTCAAATGCTCATCTTGCCTTACTCTCCCTAAACTCTGTGTAAAATACAGTCAGAGTGTTTAGTGCCCTAAGTGTCTTGAGCTAGAATACACACAGTTCAGTTCAGAGCAAGACAAGATGAATGTTTGACTTTGAAAAGTATTTAAATTGTATTTTCTAATTAAAAAAAGAAGAAGATTGTTGTGCTATACAGTATAAGACCCTTCTTTCTCGTCTGGGATTGTTTACAACCGCATTTGTGATTGTTTGAAGCAGAATTTAAACTGCATTTTGGAAGTTTAAACTCGGGGCAGCATATCAGTCCACTATATGAGTAAGAATGATGCTGCAGTGTTTTCATAAAGAAAACAAAATTTGTTTATGAATGGGGGGGTGCATCATCTGTAGGTTGTTATTCTGGAAGTGGATTTCTAATGCCAACACTGGCTGATAGCTTGGTGTGTTATGATCTTAATTGCTCCTAAAGGTATTTTAGGTGTTCTAAAGTTAACTTTTAAAGATATTTAACTTGTAAACATTTGAATTCTTAATGATTTTATTTATTTATTTTTCAGATTGGGACCAATATGGCTGAGTATCTTCGTCCATTGAATTCAAGCATCCATTGAAATTCTTTATGTTCTCATGCTTGGAGACTACCTCTGCTTTCAAGCCTTTGCTATAATAAATGGCACAGCACATGAGCAAAGTACATTACTTGCTGCAGTGGACCTATGCTTTAAAGCATTCTACATCTTTGGTGTGAACTACCCCAAGCAGTGGTCCCTGGTGTGGCAGTTTCTACAGACTGTGGTGTATGGACTTCCTGTGGAGAAGACACTGGCAGAGTTCTGCAAGCATTAATTTTGCTGACAAACAGTAATTTTTTAATACTGTGACCTCAACGCTTCTTTCTGTCGCCACAATGGAATGAACTGCCAACTTATCCAGCATATGTTTTACACAGCAGATGCCCTTCCAGCCTCAACCCGTCATCTTAATGCTCATGGATATAAATGTTTGTGCACGTTATGAAATGTTTTCATATGCATGTTTTCATATGCATGTTTCAATGCATGTTTTCTTGGAAGTAAATTTGACTTCAATCAGTTTGATGCACTTTTATTCTAAATATATTTTCTTCTACACTGCAGTTACATTGCAACTAAGTTTTCTTTCAGATGACTCTTATATATCTCAGGATCTATAGATGTTTGCACATGATTGTTCAAGTAAAAGTTATGAAATGTTTTTCTATTTTAAATTTGTTTTCTTAAAGTCCATGTTTCTATCTTCGTGTTTCATCATTACTTCTACATCTGATTTTTCTTCTAAACTGAATTTACATTGCAATTGATTATCCTTACTGATGATTCCTTTATGTCTCAATATATATTTATGTTTACACATAATTGTTAAAGGGAAAGTTATAAAATGTTTTCTTTTTTTGTATTTGTGTGGTACTGTAAATTTGTATTTTAAGTTATTGTACAAGTTATTTTAAGTTTCTGACTTCAGTGATTTAGATGCATTTTCATTATAGCTTCTGCATACTATTTTTTTTCTTTACTCTGCAATTACATTGCAATTGATTCTTGCTGATGATTTCTGATTTATGCATGATGTAAATATTATGAAAAGTTTTCCTATTTCAAATATGCATTTTTTTTAAGTTAATTTGTCTGACTTCAGTCTGATGCATTGTTACTGACTTTAGGCACGGTGTTACTGTGATACAGTTTGATAAATTGTCTTAATGCTGAGGTGGAGATGGGAAAAATGTCTTAAACTCATATGGACACATTTTTTATGTTTTGTCTTAAATAAAATTTCATTACTGAAGTATTTATTGTTGTGGAATTGTTTTTATTTTAGTGATTTTAATCACCAGTTTCTAGATAAAATTTCAGACCCCTTTTTGGGTTATATTCAACCCAGCAGAGAGTAATTTTTAACTAATAGTTGGGTTAAAATCACAACCCAGCATGCTGGGTT
>CAIGQQ010024285.1:0-13805 GCA_903798035.1 Danio albolineatus
AAATGAACTAAACTGAACTTCAACACTGAAAACTGGACTGACACTGTCAATTTTTTATAATGCATGTGAAGCTGCTTTGACAAAATATACATTGTAAAAGCGCTATACAAATAAAGATGAAGATGAAAGTGAGTTTTCTGAAATTTACTTTAGCCGGTCTTAGCTGGATCTTTCACAGCTGACCTGGTGAATGGATTAAAACTGGCCTTCTAACCACAAGAGTGGGTAAGTCTGCTTTTATTGTTCTTCCATTTGCTTAAAGTGCATGGAACAGAAATTACAAGACTGTAATTAGTTTCATTAGTTAAAATTGAGTAAATTTCAGATTACCTCCTCAAGGATGGAAGGGTCAATTTCTAAAGAAAGTGATGCATTGTTTGCTTTATGGACCAGTAAGGATGGATATATCTCTCCATAATAATTATACCCTGAGAATTATTATGGAATCCCACGAGAGAAGACCACGGGAATGGTCAGGCAATAAAACCATAAACTCTCTAATCTTCTTCAAGGATCACGAGAAAGCTGTTGTCTCACCATCTGCCCTCACACCTTTTGGCCCTCCCTAGTTATACGACCAGGGTATTGAAAGGTCACTCAAGGATGACCAGAATTCAGGTTTCTATGGTGAAATGAAAAATGTGGTGTATTTGCTAAGCTTACAAACGTTAGCTTGTCATGTTTGGTATCATTTTAAATGTCTCTGTGTGATTGGTAAAGTGGTCTTAATGTCACTGTGATATTTCACTTGTATTTGGTTATTTGGGTTTTGACTTTGATAAAATCTCTGTCAGATGCTCCCCCCTCCAGAGATGATTAACACCTCAAAGTAACCAGGCAAGAGTCTCTGTGGCACTTCTATTGTCTTGAATTTATGGCTTTTGTTCTGAGAGTGAGTATTTAAGCTAAAGTTGTGGTGTAGGCCAGTGGGATTCAGTAACTGAAGGACCCCGTTGTAGTGTATGAGTTTCTGAAGCTCTGAATCAGAACTCAGATACTACAACGTATTTTTACATAGTCAGGTATTCACTCTTAATCTATCTTGGAGGAATTGATGTTGTACAATTTGAATTGGCTTATCTTGTGCAATTATGTGAATTGGAATGGAAAATATTTGCCTGACAAATAAATGTAAAGACTTTTGTTTAACTAAATATCTCCTGAAATCATTTGAATCTAGTAGATTGTCTTAGGCTGGAGTTTCCGCAACCGACGACCGGGATTTTGTCATACAGTCCAGGCTGAATGGATGAAGCCTTCTAGCTCAACATTTAAGACCTGCTGATTTCTGACTGAATCTACTGACTTAGTATGTTATAATCTAGTGGCTAAATCAAACTTTCTTTATTTATGAGCAAGCATGGGGCGGCCTATTATTACTTAAAGGAAATTAGTTTACAGTTATATCCTCTATCTAAGAACCAGAACCGGCGAGGATGTGTCCGTGAGCAGATGTAGCTGGCCAGCATACTGACTCTAAGCGACTTCGGGTAAGCAATGAACCATTACTTGAAAATAAGGATTTATTAGGTTAATCAATCTAAATTAGACCAGATCATAACCTATAAGGTAATCAGCTTGAATTGGATGAATGAATATCTAAATTATAATGAATTGGAGTCAGATTAAATTCGGAGATGAAAGCGAATCAAAATATGTTTTCATAAGTAAAAATATTTCTTTTCACATGTGCTAAAAGGCTTACACGCATTTACCTTCACCCATACTGTTAGCTCCGTCATCGGACTAATAAATGGACCCTTACATAAGGATTTGGATGTGACTAGTCTAGCAAGCCATTCACATTGTTCGGCTCTGGTTACTGCGTCTTTGCAGAAAGACAGCTGGGTCACTGTAAGAGAAACTAGTAGTGGGAGAAAACACTGTATGTCCGTTCCAACACCAAACAGGTTTAGACCCCTCAGTGATGCACCCACTATGAAACCTGATGAAAGTGCCCTTGTGATTGGCAACTCCATAGTACGGAACGTACAAATAGCGACACCAGCCACCATAGTCAAATGTCTGCCAGGAGCCAGAGTGCCTGACATCATGTCAAATTTAAAAGTACTAGCTAAATCTAAACGCAAGTTCATTAAGATCGTTATCCACGTCGGTGTTAATGATGTTCGACTACGTCAGTCGGAGATCACTAAAAGTAATATTAAAGAGGTGTGTGATCTTGCAAAGACGATGTCAGACACCATAATATGCTCTGGTCCCCTGCCCGCTTATCGTGGTGATGAGTTTCACAGCAGACTCTGATCATTCAATGGCTGGATGTCAAAATGGTGCCCACTGAATAGCATAGGTTTTGTAGACAATTGGTCAAGTTTTTGGGGTAGACCTGACCTGTTGAAGAGAGATGGTCTTCATCCCACTCGGGCTGGAGCAACTCTCCTCTCTAGTAATCTGGCATATAGTCTTAGTGCTGGCATTTGACTAACTGGGGCCCAGGTCAGGGAGCAGACAGATTGGCTTAACCAACTATCTGCTAGTCTCCACAGTTTACCCAACTCAAATAATCTACAACACATAGAGCCACCTAGACATAAGAACATAGAGACTGTGTCCGTTCCCCGAGCCTCTAAATATTAAAAAAAAACTCCCAAATCCATTTAAAGGTAACAATCTAATTGATGTTCAAAAACTAAAAAATAAAGCTAATCAAAAGATAAAACTTGCTTTACTGAACATTAGATCGCTGTCATCTAAAACTCTTTTTATTAATGATTTGATAACTGATCAAAAGCTAGATGCACTCTGTCTAACAGAAACCTAGATAAAACCAGATGATTACGTCCCTAAATGAGTCTTCACCTGAAGGATATCATTATAGACATGAGCTGCGTCCTAAAGGCAAAGGTGGAGGTGTGGGCATAATATACAGTAATATTTTTAAGTGTTACTCAGCGATCTGACTTCAAATATAATTCATTTTAAGTGATAGTGTTGTATATTTCAGTGCGCAATTTTAACAATACATTTCAATATAAATTTGTCCTGGCAACTGTATATCGGCCTCCAGGGCACCATACCGACTTTACAAAAGAATTTGCTGATTTCCTATTTGAAATAGTTCTGGCCACAGATAAAGTTATAATTGTTGGTGATTTTAATATTCATATAGATAATGAAAAAGATGCTTTAACGCTGGCCTTCTTAGACATACTAGCCTCTGTTGGGGTGAAACAGCATGTCTCATTGCCTACCCATCGACATAATCATACTTTAGACCTAATATTATCACATGGTATCGATATTGATAAATGTTGAAGTTGTGCAGTAGAGTAATGACATTTCAGATCACTATTTAATCTCCTGTTTATTGTGCATTGATAACTCTGAAAATTTATCTTCTATTCACAAATATGGTAGGATGATCACCGCTAGCACTAAAGATTTTGTCAGTAACCTACCCAGGGGCGCCGCTAAGGGGGGGGGAAGTTAGGACGATTCTAATTTATTAGAAATAACAAAAAATACGGCTTATATCTGCTCCTCGTGTCTGTCACATCGGTCACTGTCAAATTGCACCCCCCTCCTTTCACTGCATGGTTCAGTCCGTCAGTAGCGGGGAAGAGAGATGCTGGAGTGCGATCGTCAGGTAAACAGCGCCTCCCGGTGGTGAATGCGGTTATACTCATGCTGGTATTATTTAGTATTTTGGTCATTTATTTCATTAGCTGCATCCCAAATGACACACTATACACTAAATCAATAAGACACAAAATTATACTACATTGAGACCCATAAATAAGAAATGTTTATTTGTTTAAACTGACCATTACTTATTTATAACACATATTTATAATAACAGAGTGCAAATTTCCAGCACACTGCAAACCAAATAAACACAACATAAATAAACTTGAAACAGTCTGTTGATTAACCTGACAGTAATTTAAATTCCAAGTGCCAAACGCCTGGCCTTCTTGCTTGCAAAATCCTCAATCAAAGTGTATTGCACATTGTACGAGACACTATTGCAGTACAGTCATTTAAATAGTGACACATTTGTGTTTTGTGTGTTTAGAAATGTAAAAATTTCAGTGAATATTTGATTGCTGTTCCTGTTTTTGTAATACATTTACATTTGAACAATAAATCATCTGCTAGCTACAGTCATGGCCGTTCTCTTACTAAATACTGATAAGTAGTGGACAAAATCAATAATAAACTGCATACGTCAGTATAACTACATTGCAGAGAAAGAGTTTGGATAGCTAGCTTGGTAGTAGGGGGCCCATCCTCATGTTTTTTCATGGGGCCCAAAATTGCTAGCGGCGCCCCTGAACCTACCTGATCTTTCTAATTTCCATAAAATTCCAGGAAGCCTAGAAGAGCTTGACACTGCAACTTAAACTATTGATTCTGTTCTTTCTAGCACGTTAGATATAGTTGCTCCATTACACTTCAAAAAGATTAGGGAAAAAATCTGACGCCATGGCACAATGAGCACACGCGTGTCTTAAAGAAAGCAGCCTGGAAAATGGAGCGTAGATGGAAGAAATCAAAACTAGAAGTTTTTCGTCTGGCCTGGAAAGAAAGTTCGTTTAACTTTATAAAAGCTTTAACGTCTGCCAGATCTGCTTGTTTTTCAACTTTAATAGAAGAAAATAAACACAACCCTAGGGTCCTGTTTACCACAGTAGCCAATCTAACTAAAAATAAAGCATCAACATGCATTTCTCAACATAGCAGTGATGAGTTTATGAACTTTTTCACATGCAAGATTGATGATATGAGATAAAATATCCACCATCTGTCTGCCTCCTACAGCATCGTCCCAATTAGAGCACTGTAGACCAGTAATGGAAAAATTTGGTGAGGTGAGGAAGAATTATCTAAACTGATAAATTTGTCAAAATCAACAACGTCTATGCTAGATCCTATACCAACCAAATTATTAAAACAATTGTTTTCAGAAGTTTTTGAACCTGTTCTTAACATTTTGAATTCATCCCTACTCCTAGGATACGTTCCTAAAACTTTTAAACTAGCTGTCATTAAGCCTCTTATTAAAAAAACACAGCTTGATCCCAAAGAACTAGCAAATTATAGACTGATTTCAAACTTGCCTTTTCTATCAAAGATACTAGAAAAAAATGTATCTGCTCAACTATGTTCCTTCCTACAAAGAAACAATATTTATGAAAATTTCTATTTGGATTTAGAGCATTTCATAGCACAGAAACTGCACTCCTAAGAGTTACAAATGACAACCTTCTGTCGTCAGACCATGGTTGCATTTCTCTCTTAGTGCTATTGGACCACAGTGCTGCATTTGATACAATCAATCATAATATTCTCCTTGATAGGCTTGAAAATTATGTTGATATTACAGGAACTGCATTGGCCTGGTTCAGGTCTTATCTATCTGAACGTTATCAAATTGTATCAGTTAATGAAGAGACATCATACAGATCAAAAGTACACTGTGGGGTACCACAAGGCACAGTTCTTGGTCCCTTACTTTTCACACTATATATGCTACCGCTAGGTGATATCATTAAAAAACATGGAGTTAGCTTCCACTGTTATGCTGATGATACACAACTTTATATCTATATTACCAAACTTCAACATATGCTATCAATGTCTGATGCGGAAAAGCTCATTCATGCTTTCATGACGTCTCAATAAGATTATTGTAATGCATCACTTCAGCTGGTTCAAAATGCAGCTGCTAGAGTGCTTTCTAGAACACAGAAATATGATCATATTACTTCAGTTCTTTCAGCATTGCATTGGCTCCCTATTAAATATCGTATAAATTTTAAAATTTTACTGAATACCTACAAAGCCCTGAACGGCTTGGCTCCCCAGTATTTGCGGGAGCTCCTGGTTTATTATAGCCCACCACGTCCTCTACGCTCAATTAATTCTGGACAATTGATTATTCCCAGAATATCAAATCAACTGTAGGTGGTAGGTCTTTATCTTATCTGGCACCTAAACTCTGGAACAGCCTTCCTAGCACAGTTCGGGAAGCAGACACACTGTCAGTTTAAAACTAGATTAAAGACACATCGCTTTGCACTAGCATACATATAAAACACAAATGCTTTGGAATCCAAATCCTCTAAAGGATTGTTAGTATGCATTATTTAGGGCAACCGGAGCCGGGAACACTTCCCAAAAGACATTATAATTTGATAGGCATCTGCGCTCATGTTGGTCTGTTTTTATTATTCCCGAGGTTTCCATAATCCTGGACCAGGCCGTATCCTGAGCAGCTGCTGTGGTGGTCATGGAGAAGTGGAGAGCATGAGACCGATCCCTGTAAGACCCCAGTGACAGACGAGTCCTCACATTGTTCCCGAAGGGCCAGCCTGTTCACCAGCCTGTGACCCACCTGTGGTCTCTCTGTGATGGACGTCCAGCGTTCTCCAGCCCCGGCGCCTACACTGCAGCTCTGCACAAGACGTCTGGCCATAGGAGAAATGGTCGTGCTCAACTGAACCTGGTTTCTCTCGAGGTTTTTTAATTCCTCACTTTCGCCAATTGGTGAAGTTTTTTCCTCGCCGCTGTCGGCTCTGGCTTGCATGGTTCGAGACTTGTAGGGCTGTGCATCGATGGATTAACCTTCAGTGTTTGGACACTCAGCAGTGAATAATAAACCACACTGAATTGAACTAAACTGAACTTCAACACAGAAAACTGGACTGACACTGTTTCATTTTTTATAATGCATGTGAAGCTGCTTTGACTCAATCTACATTGTAAAAGCGCTATACAAATAAACATGAATTGAATTGAATATAATTGAATTAGGTTGCGTGGGTTTCCTCTGGGTGCTCTGGTTTCCCCTACAGTCTAAAGATATGCAGTATAGGTGAATTGGGTGAGCTAAATTGTCCATAGTGTATGTTTGTGAATGAGTGTGTATGGATGTTTCCCAGAGATGGGTTGCAGCTGGAAGGGCATCCGCTGCGTAAAACATATGCTGGATAAGTTGGTGGTTCATTCCGCTGTTGCTACCCTAGATTAATAAAGGGACTGAGCCGAAAAGAAAATGAATGTATGCATGTCATGAGCGTGAGCAGTTAAAACACAGAAACTCTACACAGTTCATAATGCCTTCACTCTCTCTCTGTCTTTCTCTCTCTCTCTCTTTCTCTCTCAATTCAATAATTGCTTTATTGACATGACAAATGTTACAAATGTATTGCCAAAGCATTTATAAAGTTTACATAAAAATAAAAGAACATACATATATAATAAAAAACACAGTAAACACTGTAAATAGCAGTAGTAAAAAAGAATGAAGATGTATACATATAATAATTAAACAAAAAATAAATAATATATCATTATCCAACATATCATAATATTATTCATTATATCATATTATTATTCTGTATATCATATTATTCAATATATCATATCATTCATATATATCATATTATTAATATAAATAAAAATTATAATAGATCAGAAAACACTGTACATTTAACAATCAACATTTTATGATAAAACAGTGATAAAAAATAAAATAAAAACAGTAATAATCAGTATATTTACAATGATTCAATTACAATCATCTCTCTGCCTGGGCACAGTGTGGGCAGATGCAGCTCTCTCTGGATTGCCAGTTCTGTCTGTATTGGCCCGTCTCTACAGTCAGACTGTGAGCACTGTATTTGTATATAGTCTATAATACTATAGTGTATATAGTATTTGTATATTGTATATATATTGTATATAACACTGTATATAGTCTGTATTTGGTCACTGTTGTTCTTAATTTACTATTCTTTACTGCACTTTACTGCATATGCTGCTGTCGTATCATCTCTATTGAGGTCTAAGGGTGCTTTCACACTAGCACTTTTGGTCCGCACCCGGGTTCGTTTGAAGTCATAGTACGGTACGTTTAGCTAGTGTGAACACGTCTTCTGAACTCGGGTGCGCACCCGTGAACCGTACCCGAGTCCGCATGAAAGAGGTGGTCTGGGGTACGGTTCATGTGAACTCTGGTACGGTTCACTTGTAGTATGAATGCAAACGTACCAAAAGCCGGAAGTGAACCGTCAACAGTATAGCAAACTATAGTTTTTATAACGTTCATTCGTGTGTGTATGCGCGTGTGCATGTGTGTGTGTGTGTGTGTGTGTGTGTGTCTGAGTATCACGCGCTAACAAGCGCGACTGAGCCAGAGCTCAGATAATGCTTGTCTCCTCCTAAAACAGCTGGGACATCGCGTGATGTTCTGAACGTGTATAATATGTTTGCGGCAGATAGACGCGAGCTGTTTTCTGTATGTTCTAAACCAAAAGGTTCAGTTAAAGCGAAACAACCGCGATGTGCGGACGTCTCTCCCTTTGGCGCTTTGCTTTCGTTTCCGTCGCCTGGCAACAGACGTACACAAAACATCAGCTTGATGACGCAAGCGTACCGGGGTTCAGAAGGAAAAAAGACAGTGTGAACACGAACCAACCAAGCAGGTGGCAAGGGGGGACAATCGAACTTGGGTACGGTCCAGGCAATTGAACCAAGTGTGAAAGCACCCTTAATAACACTGAAGTTTAATTTGTTTTTCTGTTGCTTCAATCCAGTAAATCAGAAACTCTTCTTTCCGTACTTTTATCATTTGACTGGCCTTAATTCTGTGGATGAGCATGTCCGTGTCCTGATGCTGCCTTCTGTTAGCCATATTTGTTGTGTTGGGTTGTGTTTGTAGCTTCAGGACCATCTGAATCAGAGGGCTTTTTTCAATATCCATTTCTTGGATTTTGAGGGCTTTAAAATTATAAGAGTTGGGGTCACTCATTTTTATGTGTTTCCAAAATATGACGGCTTGTTTCTCAATGAGCATGAGTAGAGCATACTAGCCTAATTCTGCCCTGCATGCATTGCTGGGTGTGCTCCTCTGTACCCTGAGGATGCTCCTACAGAACTCTGCATGTAGGCTTTCAATTGGATTTTTATCCCACTTATCAAACTTATGACTGAGGAGAGGACCCCACACTTCACTCCTGAATAGCAGGAATCGGTTCAATCACTGACTGGAAAAACTTGAGCCAGATTCGAACTGGGATTTCTATTTGTGTTAATTTTTTAATGGTGTAAAAGGCTCTTCTCGCTTTCTCTTTCAGTTCATTCACAGCCAAATTTAGCTTTCTATTAGCACTTATTTTCAACCCAAGGTATGTGTAGCTTGTGGCAGGTTCAGTTTTAGTCATACCAATGGAGAAACTGTGTTACTTTCTGGAATATTAGGGTTTTGGTTTTCTTTGGGTTAACAGTCAGGGCCTAGGTCTGACAGAAGCTGTGCAGGATATCCACAAACAGCAGGAACTTTACACTAGAGTCGTAAAGTGTGAGACCCTATTGAAGAGGGTCTGTGACAGTGGACAGCCCTGTCTCACACCCCGTCCCTGAGTGAAGAATTCTGTTCACTTATTATTTTAATTGTGCACTGAATGTTCAAAAACAGTGTTTTTATAATGTATGTTTTACCACTGATACCTGATTCTAGAAGTTTAAACAGCAGACCTTCATGCCAAATTGCTCTCTGAAAATCTACAAAGCAATCAAATATTCTGTTTTTGTTTTGATTAACAAATTTGTTAATCAGAATCTGAAGGGTGAAATTATGGTCTGATGTTCTGTAATTTGGCAGAAACCCAGTCTGACTTTTGCTGAGGACTTTGTACTCTGTAAGGAAGCCGATGAGTCTGGTGTTGATGATGCTGCAGAACAGCTTCCCCAGATTGCTGCTCACACAAATGCCTCTGTAATTAGTAGGGTCTGATTTGACTCCACGTTTGATTATGGGCATTATTAATCTTTTATTACATATGTCAGGACAATGACTAACACTCAGAACCAAATTGAATAGTTTTATTATAGCCAATTGGAATTTGTGATTTATGTTTTTAATCATTTCATTAAGCATACCGTCTGGACCACTTGCCTTTTTTGTTAAGACTTGTATTTTATCTAGTAGCTCTTTTTCAGTGATTGTGTAGTCTAACAGGCTTTGGTATTTTCCAAATATTTGCTCTGTATGGGTTGATTTATCATATATAAGCGATTGTTCCATACTCATGTTTATTTTACTAAACAGTTTTTCAAAGTGGTTTATGCATGTGTCTCCATTTTTTATTGTTAGCTGTTCATGTTTCTTTTTATTAAGGAGGTTCCAGTTGTCCCAGAAATTGTTTGAATCAACATGATGATATGAGGTATGAACTGTAGGTGTATCTGCACAGATAGTCTCCTCTCACCCTGCCATTGACCAGATACAAACCGAAGCTTCGACAGAGCTCAGCTAGGAGCTTTCTGTTCTTACTTATTTAGGCATCAGAATTATTCCAAGAGATATTTACACTGTTTTCTTGATAACTGTCCAAATATGTACTTATTCCCACTATCCGTGGTACAGTCAGTTAAGGACCCTGTTCTCCACACAGCTGTTCACTGGGCCTGGAAGTGGATTATTTGCGTCTGGATGGTCTCAAAGATGTTTTCATCATAGTATGGAGATTTGGATGGAGGAACGTAAAGAGTACCGTATTTTCCGCACCATAAGGCGCACCGGATTATAAGACGCAGTCTCAATTACGGGGTCTATTTCTGTACTTAACCCATACATAAGGCGCACCATATTATAAGGCGCACGCTAAAACATACAATCTACAAGAAAATAATGGAAATACACTCACGTTGTCTTTTATGTCTTTATCTTAATCAGTCTTCTCCCACAAATCCATCAAAGTCCTCATCTTCTGTGTCTGTATTGAACAGCTGGGCAGTTTCGCCATTAAATATGCCGGGTTCTGTTTCATCATTCTCAGAGTCAGTCTCGTCGCCAGGTGCCTGTTCAGCAATGATGCCGGCTTTCGCGAAAGCTCGAACAACAGTTAAAGCAGATACCTTAGCCCAGGCATCCACAATCCATTCACATATGGTGGCGTAACTCGCCCGGCGCTGCATTTTGGAACTCAGTGCACACATTAGGCGCACCGGATTAAAAGGCGCACGGCCATTTTTTGACAAAATTTAAGACTCTTAGGTGCGCCTTATAGTGCGGAAAATACGGTACATAAGAATATGTCCTTTTTAGTTTGACTGAGCTGATTGTCGATTTTGAGCCAGATATGAGATTCTTCTTTTTTAATTAGTTTGATGTATTTATCGATTTCCAGTTTGTGCCAGATTATTGGCCCCTCGAATCTCTTCCATGTTTAATTTTTTCATGTTTTTTTTAGATGAAATAGATATTTCACGGTATCCTGGGGGGCAATGAGTGACCTCATCAGTGATGTCTGTGTTTGAAATGCTTTTCTTAAAATCCAAGGTGTTAACATTACACCATAGACTGGATGAGTTAACACCCTCAATATTCCACAGTGAGATTGTCAGCAGTTTCATTTGGTCAACAAACAATTTAAACATTCCTCTAGAATAGAACCAATCCATATGAACCATACAATACCTAAATCATCTACATATACAGTCATTATTATTATCAATAGCTATGTTTCCATCCAAAAATGCGAATGAACTTTATGTGCAAAACTGGATTATCATATAAAAGACGTGTGAATAAAGCAGTGTTTTCATCCAACTATTCAAAGCGAACAAAATCGTCACTTCCTGATTAACTGGCGCCAAATATCAACAGTAAAAATGTCATTTGCAGCAGTAGGAGAGGAAGCTGTGTCAGTCCTCTCTTCATTTAATAAATGTGCACATTATTTAATAGGGGGGCACAGGCACTCTTGATTCTGGAGGTCATTAATAATATAATAACACAACTACTTAAACGGCAAGCCATTTTAGAATGACCAAAACAACATTTCAGAACTTCTACGATGTGCTCAGCCTGCTGGTTTGTCCATTTGCACACATTTTTATCATCACATGATCTCTTATAACAAAATCACATGACCTTTTTTTTAACGTGCATGCTGGAATTCATGCGGTAAAAGTGTTTCCATCGCAGTTTATGCACATCTTTTCTTATCGAATAAAAAGTTTATCCTAGTTTATACATTTTTTATGCGCATTTTTTAAAATTTATGTGCATCATGGCATTTCCATCAACCTTTTTTTGTGTGCATATCCAAAATGTGAATAAAGTAGTTGGATGGAAACGTACCTACTCATATACAGTCATTTAAATTAACAGGATTGCAGTAATTTTGAGTAATTTACTCACAACTATTCCATTAGCCTTGTGCAGATTAAATTGAACATGTGTTTGATCTCTCTCAGACTGGTGCCCACTGGTTGTTTTAGTGCTGCAGCATAGCTCAGTTTTTCTTGAGCAGTCTGTCACTGCTGAGCTGTAGAGCAGGGGTATAATTAGTCCAGGTGTTTCCACCATCACAGGGGCTCCCCTGAGTCCAAGCTGTTTCCTCTGCTGGTGGTGTGATCGTACTACAAGATTCTACCATTGTTGATGGTGTTGTGGGGCCGGCTGAGGGTGTGGAGGCCGAGGGCGTGAGAACTGAGGGTGTAGGTATGCTGGCATTGGGCATGGGTGCTGAGGGTGTGGGTGCACTGGCACGGCGTGGATGCACTGTCACAGGGCGTGGATGCTGAGGTGGATGCTCCAAAATGCAGGATAGAGCTCAGCCGGATGTGGGTAAGAGGCAATGTGTGGTGATGCTGGAATATCGTGTGTTTTAGATTGAGAATGGTGAAGTTCTCTTTTGCTCTTTGAGGGACTGTCTGGGGTATGACTAAGAGCAGCATCTTTAAGATTTTTAGCAAACACATGCCCATTGTCTCTATGCAAATGGACATGGTCTTGAAGATGGTGAATGCCTAGTGTAGGGTGATGTGTGATGCGAATATTTGGTATTTCAGCACATCTACATGATATCTCTGTGTTCACTCTCTGTATAGTCCACAGGTGGAAACAGTTCTAGGTATAAGGTTGGAGATGATTATTTTTGAAAATGGGAATGTCTCTGTTGCTTTAATCACCACTTGTTTAACAGACTGCGCAACTCTCTCTTGTTGTGTCTTCAGGTCATTTGTCCCCATGTGTATAATGATATGGCTGGGATTACCAAGTTCCTCTTTGTCCAGCTGAAGAAGGGCACTAGCTGTGTTTGGGCACCAGCGTTTCAATGTTTTCTAACTGGGGAATAGTTTCTCATTGATGTACTTGCCATTTAAGTCCATTAAAATGACTATTTCTGCCTTTCTGGATGTTTTCTCCTGGTTGTTTGGGCTCATGTGTGTCTGCTCTGTTTGTTTATCTCAGGTTGTGTCTGGGTGGTGCTCAATGGAGGGTTGGGTGAGGGTTTCTGTGTGTTCTCTCAGGCTTTGTATTTCTTTTTCCCTGAAGATCAATTCTTCTTTTACAGTGTTCAGCTCAGTGTTTAAGGTGTTTTTGTCCTGTTGTAACTTTTTAATTTCTCCTCTCAGTTCTTCAAAGCGAGTTACTGCAGTTTGCTTTCAAGTTGTCAAAGGCGTTTGTTAGATGTTGTCTGTGAGAGCACCAGTTCCCCTTCGGGAGGGGGAACTTCAATGCTATGTGGAAAAATTCCACTATGGGGATTTCGTTCAGAAAGCCAATCATCTGAAAGAGTATGTAAACGGGCCAATGAAATGCCAATGAGTTGGCAGCTTCAGCTTGCACAGCTGATGCTCGTTGCAATCAATTCGGCAATAAAAGCACAGCGATAGCAGAGCTAAGTATCCATTTTCGCTTCAGAGTCTTTCACAAAGCTTCTGAGAGAGTCGATGAGGGTTCCTCCAGCTGTATTACACAGAGAGAGTGAACGAGAGCATTCTCCCGGTCCAGAGTGTGTGACACGCAGCGGCAGACAGTCGAGCTG
>CAIGQQ010024286.1:0-18665 GCA_903798035.1 Danio albolineatus
GTCCCAAACAACAGGATGATATGTATGCAAGGTTAAAAAACACTTTCGATGTCTTATAATATCTATTTATTTTTACCTCATTTTCCCACCGACTCCCATATGAATCGTCTGAGCGAGTCTTTTTCCCCAAGCACCTCCTTTCCGTGACGCTACCACGTCACGTCACCACGTCACGTCCACCACGTTACGTCCCAATACCAGTACATATTGAAAACAAATTACTGCTTTTGTACAACAGCGCATTGCTAAATTCTTCATCATAACAACAAACATTCAGTAATAATGAACACTTCATGGACTATTATAAGCCAACAAATAGTTTCATCCAGCAGTGAGCTAAATGGCTACCGCTACATGCTGCACGGAGCAAACACAATACAGACAACTACATCCATATTTACCTTGTTACGGTCAACAAGACTGGAAGAACACGCAGGTCCAAATAAACTGGGTATTGATCCATCCTTTAACAACAACCGTGCAACAAATCCCACGTCGTAAGCTGGTAGATTGGTGTAGCTCTCTTCAGAGAGATGACGCGAACACAGCACCGCGTTGAGGATGTAATTCTCACGTATTTTACGAAAAAAACCTCAACCACTCCAGGTAGGGAAAAGAGATTTCCAGGTAGGGAAAATAACACAGCTTTTCCCTCGCACTTCAGAGCACAGCGTCTGCGGGTCATGATTTAACCGGAATGCCGATAACTTCAGTAAAATTAGCAGCAGTCGTGTTTTCCGGATCAATAACTCATGACCGAAACATTGTTCCTACACAAACAGCACCTCTTTTCAACCGTCGCAATGTATACAATCGCCTACAACCTTATTTTCCTAAAAATGAGCTTTGCCCACGCGCTGGATGCATAATATTAAACTCTGTGTGCAGGCGGCAGAGAGACTGGTCCTTAGGGACCGTCTACAAAGAGCAAAACCCGAAAACCAAAAGCTGTCAATAACTTCTCTCTAAATCTTTATACTGCCATCAAACAGTATAAAGATTTACTTAGATATTACTCAGATCACACGTCACTGCTGTCCCGCTGGTTATGCGGTTATTCTAGCCGGTTATGCTACAACACTTACTGCAATACAGTGCTTGTTGTCTTCCACTTTTCCTTCCTGTCTGTGGGCGGGGCCGGGCAGTTCAAATTTTCCCGGGTCTGCGTGCGCAACTATTATGTTTCGCGTTGACGTCAAGCCGAAACGGCTAAAGACTCGTTCTAATAACGATTCATTTAAACAACAATGAGTCGACTCTTTTATATATGAATCAATCGTTTTAAACACTTTGCACTTTCAGATTTAAGCCTTAGCTGGACATTTCACTTTACTTAGAGCTGTGTAACACACTGCATGGAAGGTCATTTTCAAAAATCCATAATATGGGCTCTTTAAACCTTCTATCAAGATCCATTTTTTACCATATACATGTTTTTATAAATTTATTATGAATCTTATTGATACATCAGGCCTTTTGGTAACTTTTTTTGCTTAAAACTAATTCAATTTAGTTAAAACAAAAAGTTTGCCCATGACATCTTGATAAAATGGCAGTTTGTCTTAATTTTTACAGTTTAGTCTTTTTTATTTCATTTTGTGAGAGGTGTAATAGTTTCAGTCAATTGTTCATGCAAAGACAGACCTGACACCTCTCATAGTATGCATGTGTGAAGTGATTGCATTTGAAAGTATTTTTTGCCCTTTAGGACTCCCATATCTATCATTTTGTTTTAACAAAAGTACAAAAAGTACAAAACCAAGGTATGTCAAGGTGCTATAATAATTTACTGTGACTGTTTAACTTTGACATGTTGATGAGGAAAAAATAGGGGGGGCAAATCTTGAACCCGCATACCCCTCAGTAAATGTGCTGTTGCGCCCCTGGCCCTTCCAGCTGCAACCCATCCCTGTGAAACATCCATACACACTCATTCACACTCATACACTACGGACAGTTTAGCTTACCCAATTCACCTATACCACATGTCTTTGGACTGTGGGGGACACTGGGGCCCCGTTTACACTAGTACGTTTTCGTTTTAAAACGCATAAGTTTTGCTACGGTTACGCCATCCGTCCATACTACGCCGGAGTTTTCGAGGTGCGAAAACGGAGCGTTTTAGAAACGCTGGAGAGGCCGTTTCCATTCTAAAACGATGCTGCTCCGTCTCAGTGTGGACGGATATCTTTGAAAACAGAGGCGTGGCTGCTGAGATCCGCTACGTGATTGGGGCTTTGGGTCATTGCGTATCCTTCCCTTATTCGTTAAGCGCACGTGGCTATAACGTCACCGGCAGACAGCAGACCAGCCTTCACTGTAAATACTGTATTTTCGATAGCCATGGATGTTTTATATTTATTTGTTACTTTAAGTAACAACTCAACCTCGTCGTCTGTCCTCAAAAAGACCTCTCTTGCTTTCTTTGCAATCGCGTTCATCGTTCAACTAGCGTTTGTTGGCTAACAATAACCAAATGCCGAGCGAGACACGTGCTTCCTGTTTATACTTGAACGCGCATGCTCAAGAGTGCGCGAATGGTCACGTGATATACGTTTCTGGTGGCGTAGTGAAGACGGAGATCTGTTAAGACGTTGGGTGAAACGCTAGTGTGGACGCGGATCGTTTTCATGCTAAAACGCCTTTTTAAAACTAAAACGCACTAGTGTAAACGGGGCCTGGAGCACCCGGAGAAAACCCACTCGACCACGGGGAGAACATGCAAACTCCACACAGAAATGCCAACAGACCCAGCCCAAGGCTCGAACTAGCGACCTTTTTGCTGTGAGGCGAATGTGCTACTCACTACGCCACCGTGGCGCCCAATTGAATAACCTATTCTAAAGAAATTATTAAATTTTTGGGTCTTAAATTGTATTTGTTGAGGTCTTAAAAAGGTCTTAAAAAGCATTAAATTTTACTTTTAAAATGGTGCAAGAACCCTGTTGGCAGACCGCATGGTGGCCGAATGCTCTGCACCAGAACTTGTGGAATTGCCGTCAACAATCCACGGAACATTGTGTGTTGAGGGGAAGCTGAACTGGCCTGAACAACTCTGAACCATTTCTCCACCAAAATTCCACCTCCTCCGCTTTCTTGCGGGTGGGGAAACAAATGCGGCGGTCTGTGGAGAAGACATCGCAGAAAACCCTAGGTGCTGCCTGTCTCTCCTCTCCGAGTATAGCATCCTAGGAGTCCCTCGTCTTTTTGGTGGAGGGGTTAGCAGATCTGGACTTTGCAGCCGCTGCCGCGAATGACCGCTTTCCCCAATGGCTTAGCACTTGGAGCTGCGGGGGGATGGGCCGCCTGCTCTGTGCTGTGGGGTTTTTGCGGTCTGGACGCATTCATACATTTTCTGCCCTGCGTCGGAGGAATGGGCCGAGCAGCAGGAACAGGAGGACATGATGCACTTTTACGAGGCAAGCAGAGGTCAAAAGTCCCTTCGTCCTTCCTCTTAAGGTCGCATCTTTGCCTCATCGACGCGACCGACTGGCCGAATAGCCCACTCGAGTATACAGGAGCGTCGAGATAATCCAATTTTTCCCTGTCCCCGATACTCGAGAGATTAAGCCACATCGATCGCTCACCCGCAACGGCGAGAGCCATGGTACGGCCGGAGCTTTGCACTGCCCCGCGTGAGGCGCGTAGATTGAGGTCTGTGATTTTACAGATCTCTTCCTAGACCGCCGGGTTTGGATTGCCAGCGTCCAGCTGCGTGCCAAGCTCCTCCAATAATTCGGCTTGATAAGCCGTCAGCAGTGAAGTGACATTCAAAGCCCTTACAGTTAGCGCCGAAGATTTATAGATTTTCTGGTATATGGAAGCAGTGAAGCGCTCCATCCTACCAGGAAGGGACGTGTGGCCGATGAGACTGCAGCCCGCCTGTTTGGATACAGGTAAAGGGCCACTGTCTGTTCGACCACCGGAGGGTTAGAGAGCCCCAGCCCCTCTATTTCACTCACGTCGAGCGACGAGTAACCCTTGACGGGCACTCGGTTGGTAAATGGTTTATCCCATGACTGCTTCATCTCCTTGATGCAATCTGGGAGAGCGGGAAGTAGTTGTTTTGCTAGGGGAGCACGGGGAGCGAGACTTTTCCCGTCATACACACCTCGTTTAACTCCCGGATGCCCCGGAGTTACAGGCCACGCCACGCCGAGCTTGGCGGCAGCGTGTTTGCAAACCTCTGTGAGGTCACACTCCACCACCATCGATGCCACCTCGCCGCTCTGCGCACTAGCCGGCCTGGATGCGCGGGAAGAAGGGCGGATGAAATCCTCCTCCTCATCGTTCGGCTCATCTCGGAGGAGACGGGCTAGCGTCTCATCATCCTCCTCCTCATCCCCTTCCATCTCCTCACCGTCCACCAGTAGCTGCTGGTCGAACAGTGGCTCATACTCGGGGGATTCTAACTCCATGATATTCCCCCACAAAGCGAAATCCCGTGGAGGAGAGGATTTGGCATCATTAGCCGAGGAAGGAGCCGCAGAGAGAATGCATGTGAAGCTGCTTTGACACAATCTACATTGTAAAAGCGCTATATAAATAAAGATGAAATTGAAATTAAATATATTTATTATTAGTGAAACCTTCATATAAAGTGTGTGAGCATATATATATATATATATATATATATATATATATATATATGTATATATATATATATATATATATATATATATATATAATGTAAAACTATACATGTTTCACTGAAATAAAATTACTTAAAGCGTTTGATTCAATATTCACACAGGCAAGCAAACGTTAGCTAAATATATTATATTGCTACATGTAACAAGTTGTCTAGACAATAGATATAAATAAAACATAGTGCAGATTCTTTTAATTGACTTACGTTCAAAACTCAGCTATAAACAACACAAAATCGAAAAATTCCTAAATTTAACTTACCCATCTTGAAGAACCCGCAAGTAATCTCGAGCGAATGATTCCTTCAAGCTAGTATGTACGCGGGGCCGAGCGGCGCATCCGGTGTGTGACCGGCTCAAGCTGTTATGTACGCGCTGCTGCGCGGCACCGAGTGGCGCATCCGGTGTGTGACCTGCTTTAATGTATTCCATATTATATTATTATTATTATTATTATTAATAATATTATGGTGTGCTTCGTGTGTATGGTGAACTGGCCTTACACACCATGTGTACTTTCAAACCAGATTATACTTGGTGTGTGTGTATGGTGAACTGGCCTTACACATCATGTGTCCTTTTAAACCAGGTAATACTTTGTGTGTGTCGGTGTGTGTGTGTGTGTGTGCATAATGAACTGGCCTTACACACCATGTGTCCTTTCAAACCAGGTTATACTTGGTATGTGTGTGTGTGTATGGTAAACTGGCCTTAAAGACCGTGCGTTCTTTATAACCAGGTTATACTTGGTGTGTGTGTATGGTAAACTGGCCTTACACACCACGTGTCCTTTAAAACCAGGTTATATTTGGTGTGCGTGTGTATGATGACATCACTGACCTTATACACCACACTGTCCTTATAGACTGTGTTACCCAAAAGTCTGAAAAAAAAAAAACAGTTTATATCTTTCTTTGCACAAAGAAAATATTTTCAGTTGTGTATAGGTAAGCAGATTTTTTCATCATTTTTGAATTTTTTTAGTTGCTCTTGCACCAGTGGGACCCAGTGTCCCCACAGCCCTATGCCCAGTCTGATCTGCAATAAGTAAAAAAAAATTGTCCCTCTAGCCCGACAGACGGGTATGTATGTGTGTGTGTCTAAAAAAATACTATTCAAGCAAGGTTCTATCTGCGTGGATTAGTTGTTCATGTTATGGACCAGGTTTGATCGTTGTTTTTTCCCCTGTTGCTCTCAGATGTTAGTCCTTGTAATGAGCAAGAACGCTAATCACTGGACACCTGTTCTAGCTTTACTCTTATTGACTTATAGCTCCCTTGCTTTTCATACCCTCTCTTGTCAGTTTGTTGTTGCTATTGTTACGGCCCAAAACCCAAAACTGGCTCAAATAACAACAACATTAAGAATTGAGCCAAACATATGAAAAGACACAGACGCTTACATTAACAAATTGACGTCCCGTCAATAAATCTTTAATATTGCCAAATCAAAAGTTCAAAAGAGACAACAAAAATATGAAAGAATCATGTAGACAAGTAGGGCAGCTAAACAAAACAGTTACCTGACTATAACTGCTTTTATTGGACAGAACTTACCTACAAATCCTGCACATTATGAAAGTATCAAAAAGTTAACAAAAAAAACAAAACATTGAAGAGAGCCATGCAGATTGATCCTGGCATGCACGGAGCACCGACAGCCAGACAGCTTGAGCGAAAGGTGAGAGAGAGAGAGAGAGATCGGCCATTGCCGTCAGTCTTATATATGGGGAATCCACAGTGACGTCACCGGTGCCATCCAATCCTGGACAAGCCGCTAGAAAACTCCACCTACTCAAACAAGCGCACAACCATAGCAAAAATAAAATAAATAAACACAGACCCGCGTAACACTTTGTGCATTACATCAAATTTACTTTGCTTAAACTTACCTACATAGTTCTGTCCTGTCTCATTCCTCATCTGTTTGTGCACTTTGGCTGATGCTGTGAGAAGTTTGCTTTCACCTGTCACTGTGCCCAGACCGTCAGCGCCTGGAAGTCAGGAGTTCTCTGTGTCGCAGTGGTGGCCTGACGAAATGGCCTTTTTTTAAAAAAGATCCAGCTTTGCGTTTTGGTTCAATAAATTCTGCTAACCTGACTTTTTGTCCAGTGTTCTGTTCATAACAGAATAAACTGACCACAAGACTGAGGGAAGCCCCACACGCTCTTGCGGTTGAGCACCAGGGTGCAATGCTCTGTTGCCACAAAGAGGAACTTTCTGCCGCCAAACACGCCGTGGAGAATCTTTTTAGCGCAAGTAACAGAACTCACCAATCAGCTGCATAGATTCTGGGCTCTGTCTAGTGCTGAGATCCTGCACATACCTGAACTCCGCATCAACCCTCCACGTTATGTGGGTCAGTCCACTGAGTGCTGGTCCTTTTTGACACAGTGTAAGGTTGTTTTCTCGCTTCAGCCATCATCCTATGCCACCGATCGCTCCCGAGTCGCCTTTGTCCTCTCCCTCCTCACTGGACGGGCAAGGGACTGTAGAGCTGTCATCTGGGAATCAGAGTCAGAGTACTGCTCAGGTTATTCTTTGTTTAAGCAGGAGATGTTGAAGGTCTTTGACAGATCCGCTCTTGGAAGATAAGCTTCACGTCAGCTCGCGGCACTTCGACAGGGTGGAAGGTCAGCGGCTGATTTCCCATTTTTTGGACGATCTATCCGCTGGATAAAAGAAGGAACGTCTTGTTTACAAACTCCCCACAAGCCTGGATTCTATGGTTGAAAGGGCCATTCGTGTGGATAAGCGCTTGGAGTGCTGCCGATCTAGAGGCTTTCCCAAATTAAAGACAGTTCCCCTGCCCTCCTCCTCTGCTTTGTCCACCCCCCCTACCTGAAGCAGTTAAGAACAGTTAAGAATCGATATGCCCTACCTCTCATGTCATCAGCCTTTGAGATCTGACAAGGAGCAAAGGTTTTAACCAAACTAGATCTCCGTAATGTGTATTATTTAGTGCGCATCAAAGAGGGTGACGAATGGAAGACCGCCTTTAATACCCCGCTTGGCCACTTTGAATACTGGGTTCTTCCCCGGTATTCCGTCCGTATTCCAGGCACTGGTAAATGACGTTCTTAGAGTCATGCTCAATATCTCTGTTTTTTTCTATCTAGACAAGATACTAATTTTTTCACCCTCTCTCAAGATCCACATCCAGCACGTTCGCCGTGTTCTTCAGTGTCTATTAGAGAATCGACTTTTAGTGAAAGCATAAAATTGTGTGTTTCATGCTGACTATGTCACCTTTCTTGGCTATATTGTTTCAGCTGATGGAATTTGCATGGATATGGCCAAGGTGCAAGCAGTCACAGAGTGGCCCCATCCCCGAGTGCTTCAAAGATTTTTGGTGTTTGCAAATATTTTTATTCAAAATTTTTGTGAAATTGTCACCCTTTTAACTGCACTAATCTCCACTAAATCCTGTTTTGTATAGTCATCCACAGCCCAAGCTGCATTCGAAAACTTCAAGCGATTGTTTTCTTCTGCACCCATCCTCTTCAGCCCCGATCCATCTTATCAGTTTATTGTGGGGGTGGACGTCTCTATCACTGACGTGGAAGCTATCCTTTCACATAGTTCTGTTATAGATGACATTCATCCTTGCGCTTTTTTTTTCACAAACTCTCGCTTGCTCAGCATAACAATTATGTGGGTAATCAATAACTCATGGCAATCTAAATAGCACTGGGGGAGTGGCGACATTGGCTAGAAGGGCTTCTGTAGCGTTTGAGGTTTGGACAGATCAATGCAATTTAACATACATCCGTACAGCTAAAATGCTTAATGCCAGAAAAGCGTGGTAGGTGTTATTTTTTTGGCCGATTTAACTTTACCATCTCTTATCGTCCAGTTTCTAAGGATGTCAAGCCAGATGCATTATCACACCAGTTTAACTCCTCCGCAGATCCCTCGACCGCCGAATCTATTCTATCAGAAGGCTGCGTGATCAGACCCCTAGTCTGGGGAATCGAACGTATTGTTAGACAAGCTTTCACTCGTGTAACAGTTCCTCACAGGTGCCCAGAGAATACACTATTTGTTCCTAGATCGGTACGTTCAGCAGTACTCTGTAGACCTATCAATGCACAATAAACAAGAGATTAAATAGTGATCTGAAATGTCATCACTCTGCTGCACAACTTCAACATTATCAATATCGATACCATGTGATAATATTAGGTCTAAGGTATGATTATGTCGATGGGTAGGCCCTGATCAGTGGTGTAAAGTAACGAATTACAAATACTCAAATTACTGTAATTGAGTAGTTTTTCTCAGAAATTGTAATTTAATGAGTAGTTTAAAAAATGCATACTTTTAATTTAGTAAATTTTTAGTGCAGTATCCGTAATTTAACTGTGCTATTTTTCTTCAACCTGCCCTCGCTACCTTTTTTAATTAATTTTTTTATTTCTCTATGGTGATTTTCTCAGTCCCGTGATTCTTGTCCAATCAAATTGCGAATAAAAAAAAGTGCTCAGACTGACCTCGAGACACCTGGGTAGCGCCAATTTTGTAGATCAATCATGGAGGATGGAGAGACTGTTATGGAAGTGTTACCGTGCGTCAGCACAAATACAGGAATTCAGCATCCCTGGCCGTACTTGAAGAAGCTTTTTAAAGTTAAGGAAAAGAAGGGCAATTGTTTCATCATGTTGTGCCAACTTTGTCTGCCGGGACAAGTTGAAATCTCAGCCTTCAAGAGTTATACATCTAATTTGAAGAAACACATGGAGGTATGTTTTGCGTATGTTTCAATATGTTAAATGCTTCAATAAATGTTTTCAAATGTATGCACAAACTGCATGTAATTAGTGATGATGGGTCATTCTTGAACGATTCGTTCGTTTTGAACGAATCTTTTATGTGACTCGAGAACGAGTCCTCTCAGGGAGTGATTCGTTCATTAGTGCAAGCGTACATTTGTGCAGGTTCATAACTTATCGCCACAGCTAGATTTTATTTCGCTCCGGATCAACTTGCTTTCTGTCAGCTTGTCATTGGTGTAGATATAACGTAAATATGTACAGTGGAGGGCTAAATAATTAGTTCTCTTGTGATTTTTATTTATTATTATTATTTTAAAAAATATATTTCCTAAGTGAAGTTTAAAAGCAAGTACATTTCCACAGTATTGTAATAAAAAAAATTTCTGGAGGAAGTTTTATTGTAATGCAGTTTTAAATAATTATAAACATGTTTTAGGGTCAAATTTATTTGAGCATTAAATTATATTTATTGATTATCTGCATAACAAATCACTGTTGTCCAAAAACTTGCCTAGTTAACCTGATCAGTTAACCTAGTTAAGCCTTGAAATTGCACTTTAAGCTGAATACTAGTAATTTGTAAAAAAAAAATTATAGTCATCATGGCAAACAAAAAAATTGTTATTAGACATGGTTTATTAATACTATTATGTTATTAATTACTAAATATGTTATAAAATATTATCTTTGTTAAACAACACTTGGGAAATATTTTAAAAATATTTACGTTTTAATGGGGGGCTAATAATTCTACATAAATAATAAATAATACTATAATAAATAATACCTAGAATAAATGAGTACAACCTTTACAGGTTTCTTTTAAATTTAAACTTTCTATAGGATTCTATACAATAACATATGTTTATATACATAACAGCAGTCAGTTCTGAATTCTGAACTAACAAAATTGTTTAAGATTACAGTGCAAAACAAATTACACCCCAGTGAATGTTTATAAAATAAAAAGTTAATATATAGGAAAAATGATTTTGTTTAAATGTTGATGTTTGTAAATAGACCTAATTTGTATTTTTAATGTATTATCTTTATATTTCTAAAGTTATGTGACCAAACTCTCAATTAATATAACTGTTTAATAAAACAGTTTTGTTATATGAACCAAAATATATTGTATATTTAAGTCATGTTTGTTTTTAAATGATGCAGGCAATTTTTTCTATAAGTGGTTACATTGTCAGTTAATTATTTTTTTTATCTTTTTTTTAAATAGAGAAAACATCCATTGAAGTTAAAGCAGTACAAAGAACTCCTTTAAATGCACACTTTGATGGAACCTTGGATCGAGAAGTGAAATCTGTTAAGGCTGCCTTGCATTGGCTATTGGCTATGTCTCATCAGATATTGCCAACCCTGATCCAGTAACCCCAAATATGTTACTAATAGGACGTCATGATGCCTCCTTGCCACAAGTCCTTTATGATTCCAACGAAATGCTGGGTAAATGCAGGTGGCGACACGGTCAAGTTCTGGCCGACCAATTCTGGGCCGCATTCATCCATCGTTATTTACTAGAACTACAATGCAGGTAGAAATGGAGAACAGACAGCAAAGGGCTGGCAGTCAGCCAAGTTGTACTGCTAATAGTGAAAGATAATCAACTCCCACGTGCGCTGTGGTCTGTGGGAACTGTTACAGAGAACTATGCAGGGGCGGACTTGTCCAAGTCAAGGACAAGTCATATTTGAGACCTGTTGTAAAACTCATTAAAATTCCGGAAATGAAGGATGAAGATCCAGAAACTAGAGATGGACTTTCTTAAAGTCTACAATTATCTTTATCAATAATTGGGGGTGGCTATGTCCAAAAACCCACTAGGAACTGAAAATAATCATTGGGTTTCGCACGGACTGTTATTAGCGGTACGACTTCCCATATATGGATGCAGGTGCCAGATCACAATGCACTTTCTTTCTTCCTACATGCTGTGCGTTCATGCACTAAATAGCACAACATAATTGAAAGAAAAGTTTGATGGCACTGACTGCTTAACAAATATCATTAAAGAAGTTTGAAGAGGATTACTTCTTTGCCTGATTCTCTGACCGCAATCAATGTCTATATCTGTCCGCCAGTAGAACTGTGAATAACTCAGTTGACAGAGGCAGTACCCTGTTACAGTGGACAAGCCAGCTAACCAGCAATAGCTGGCTGCATCCAGTTTGGCTGAGGTGAGTAAGTCAATAGGTTATTGTCAGTGACTTCAGTAATTTGACTCACATATAAATAGTCATGGAACTTTTCAACAATAGCCCATTTAAGGGCTAAAAACTCAAGCTGATGGGCAGGGTACCTTGACTCACTGCGACTTAACCAATTGCACGTATCTGGCCATCCTGCTCATGATACAATACTGCACCCAATCCAGTAGTGCTAGCATCGGTGTGCAGTGTGTAAAGCCTGTTTCACATCGCAAGCGCAAGCAGTGCGTGAGCAGCGCGTGTTTTTTTCGGCATCCATGTTAACAAATTAGAGCTTTCATACCGCAAGCAGAAGCAGCACATCAGCGTGAGGCGTGAGCGTTGCTGAAGCAGCAGTGCCACGATAGTTTCAGCGCTGGGTCTATTTTTGCCGCACTGCTCACGCTCAGTTAAAGTGACAATGCAGTGATAATGGCTTAAACACATCGAATGACAGTAAAAAGTTGCAATTTTACCCAATAAATGCATCAATAATATCAACTGATCTATATATGGTCAATTAAATGAACTTAAATGATTAAAAACTGCAACAAATATTTATTTAGGCCTGAACTAAAAAACCAAATGTAAAACAACTTTAGTATTAGTTTTGCTTAAGAGGAAGAGGGGAGAGAGGAAACAGAAGTGGCCGATTTAAGACTGCTATTGACGGGAGTGTGGGTAGTGTAGTTCGACACCCATGCTTGGATGATGTGAGCTGAGCACGCTGTGTGCTGTGCAGTTGAAGCAGAGGAGGAACGATTTATTCGCCTGTTTTATGTGCACTGTTTTATTTGCACTGTGAACCTGACAACACGAAAATTTGTAAAAGGACATGCATTGATAACTTTTGTCCGTCTCATCCTTTGCACGAGCATGAATTAACGAGCCTCTGTACATCGCTGAAGCGAAGAAAGTAACACTAGTTTGATCATGTATAAATATCATTATAACTATATTGTATAAATATTATTATAACTATAGGCCTACAACATCGTGACAACCAAAAACAAAATGACATGGTGTCACAGGCGATTGTCTTCTGAGTGCGCCAGACATGAATGACATTCCTCATAGTGTGAGAGGCATACAGTATTGTATAGTCTATATAATATGTAAAATAAAGACTTGCAAGTTAAGGAAACAGCATTGGATAAAGTTG
Organism: Danio albolineatus; assembly: GCA_903798035.1. Lineage (NCBI taxonomy): Eukaryota > Metazoa > Chordata > Actinopteri > Cypriniformes > Danionidae > Danio > Danio albolineatus. The sequence goes on from CAIGQQ010024286.1 coordinate 12,787, forward strand.
CCGTGGGCCTTGGTGCAGATGAAAAGTTTAAAAAGTGTATTTATATATAGAGATAGATAGGTAACTATATAGAATAGACAGATGATCTGTGTTGTTGCTGCCGCAGCAGACACAGTCGGTGTGAAAGGCAAATGCCTGCGTGCTGCTTCTGCTCTACATACGCGCTGCTCACGTGTTGCTCATGCCCTGCTTGCGCTTGTGGTGTGAAACAGGCATAAGGCAACCTAGAGTCAGCAAAACCAAGGACGGGAGCTGAAGTCAACTTGTCAATAATGGTGCTGAAGGCTTCTTGACATTCTTGGCTCCAACAATCAGCAAAAGGCTATTTGGTATTAAAGTACTGTCCACTTAAAGCTACCTTATTCCCTCTTTGCTTAGGTGGAAAACCAGCAGTGATGTTGGTCAATGGTTTAACAATCCTTGAACAGTCTTTAATGAAATGTTGGTAATACTCTGAAAATCTAAGGAAAGACTTCAGTTCCTTTAAATTCTGGGGTCTCGGCCCCGAGGCATTCAATTAAATTCCCAAAAGCCCAAAGGGCAAGGGAAAGCTGTTTTACATTCATCTTCTTTGATTTCCACGTGGTAATATCCGGACTTCAAATCCATCACTGAAAACCACTGTGATCCTGCAAGTGCTGAGAATGACTCCTCCAAATTTGAAAATGCATATACATTCCTTATGGTTTTCATGTTTAGTTTCCTATAATCCACACAAAGGTGTACATCACCGTTTTTTTTTTGCCATACCACTACTATGGGTGATACTACTGATGGTTATGATTCCCGGATTATACCAGCATTAACAAGAATTTGCTAATGTTTTTTCACTGCCTCTAGATCTCTGGTGAATGGGACGTGCCCTTTGTTTAAATGCCATCTTATCCTTTAATTGATTATGATGTTTTATCTTTGTGGCATGACCAAAGTCAAGATCATGGTGATAGAAAACATCAGTGAAAGAGTTCAGGCTAAGAGCTATACACTCTCTTCAATCAGCAGACAATGGGGACTTCCCAAAATCAAACTGTAATTGGGAATCAAAAAGTCCTTCTTGTTGGCTAAAACAATTATTTATGGGCAAGCTCCCCTCTCTAATTTCCTACCAATGCAGACTGTACCATGTGCCCTTCTAATAAAATATTTTGCCCTGTGGGCAGTGCTTCCTTTGATTTTCCCTTCAGCTTCACTAGGCCTAATTTACCACTTGCAGCCGGCTTTTGTTGTTTATTCAATACTCTCTAGACTTGATTTTATTCATGAAGTGTGGGACTACTTCGCTGCATTGTTCATATATAGAAGGGGTGCTCAACCCTTTTCCTGGAGCTCTATCTTCCTGCAGATTTTAGTTGCAACCCATATCAAACACGCCTGCCTGTAATTAGCAAGTGCTGTTCAGGTCCTAATTAACTGGTTCATGTGTGTTTGATCAGGGTTGGAGCTGAACTCTGTAGGAAGGTAGATCTCCAGGAACAGGGTTGAGCACCCCTGAAATATAGCATCCAAAGTGTTTGTGCAGATCAACAGTGGAACTTCATCACTCGAACTAACAACTGGAACGACCAAAGCAAAAGAATGAAGTCCTGAGTAACATAACACAGACCTCAATGTAGCCCAAATAGGGCACTAGCTGACCACCGGCTCCCTCTACAGCAAGCAATTGGCTAATAGGATGCATGGGTTGGTCAAAAAGACATTCGTTATAGAATGACTGAGTATTCTTTCCCAAATATCTGAACAACTGCAGTGCATTTTTGTCCATTAAGATGCTTTGGTAACATTTTTCCTTGTTGGACCGTGTGTGTCATTAAAGTACATCTCTGTGAATTTATGGATGTGGGGCATGAATTAAGCATGGACTCTATCTGCCCCATGACAGGGCCCTTATCTAGTTTCAATCTTGCCGCCTTGTTTTAGCATTTTGCTTAACCCAATAGTATTGCTTATCTTTAAGCTCTTTCCTTTTAGCCTGGACTAAGTTAGAATTTGATGCATTACTGCATGCAGCGGCAATATGGCCATCTTCTCCACACCTAAAGCAATACCAAGGTTTAGGTCTTGGGGTGGAATTTGGAACAGTTGACATAATTTTTTTGTTTGGTTGGTCATTAACCAGCTTTCATTTGTTTCGCTTTGAAAGTTTTGTTTTTTCCCCTTTTTTATCCCTTGAGTCTGCAGCTTAGCAATCTGCATCTTCAAGAGCTGAACAGCTGCTTCAGAACTGTGTTCAAATTCAACTATTGTCATCCCACAATACGGGGACTAGGCATCTGTTACTGCTACAGTTTGAGAGATGATTCCATACCTTTTCAAAATAAATTAAAACCTCATCTACAGGCAAGTACACACTAGATTCGGCTGAATAAACATATACAATGGTCACCAATATACAAAGTCCCAAATCAACAATTCAACTTCAGAATTCAACTAATTCAAAATCAGAAACTTCAGTTTCATACAGAATTGATAGCTTGTATTTCTTAAACAGTAATTGTGAAAAACAATACAATGAACAATAAACAGGTGTGTGTGTGTATTATCAGTGTATGTGTATTTTCTTGATGAATTTGGGATCACCATTTTTTTCCATCCATTAAGTTGCTGAGCTCAGATCAATTGTTCCAATTCACAGGAGAGAGAATACGGGGCAGCATGTGTCAAAAATGAATGATTTATGACCTCATAAAAATATTCCCCCCGTCCCTCCCTCCCTTGCGTGTCCCAAATCTGGACACTTGGACACCTGTGTATCTGACCTTAAATTCACCCCGCTATGAAGTTAGGGATGGTTTTTGATATCAATTTGTGTTTTGATATCGTAGCGGGGAGAAAAAGGCATGTTATTAGTGACATTTTGTGTGCATTGGGCAATTATGTGCTTAAATCGTTTAAATGTGTACATAAATGTATAGAAAGAGGGGGAAGAGGTTGCTTTTATTTCAAGAAAAAAAGTGTACATTTTCACATTAATGTTTTTCTTTTCACAGTGTTAAAATCTGACAGTTTCTTTTGTTTTCTTTTTAATTCCGTTAAAAAGTGTTAAAGCGTATTATTAAAAACAACTAAAAACTGAGAACATTAAAATGTTAGTAGAGTAAAAGGTTTGTTACAAAAGCAAGTATTTGTATTATTTGTTAAAGAAGTAAACAGAGATGTATCTTACGTGAAATCCGTGTTTAACCGGAGAAAAAGTAATGCAGCGCTCTGACAGCAAAGTGTGAAAACTGTGTTTGCGCGCACACACATAGGCTAAACACACGCGCGCGCCTCTCTGTCTCTCTCAAACACAGACGGATTTGAGATTTTAAGTTAAAAACAGGTTGAAAGTTTTTAAAAAGTAAGACATAAAGTTGACTTTAACAACAAAAACAAACTAAAGTTGTTTCTAAACTCTTAAAACGTAATGAAGAACTGTTTTAAAAAACAAACCTAAAGTTGTTTCTTAACTCTTAAAACGTAGCCTAATGAAGAACTGTTAGTCGATTAGTTTTTAAAAAGCAAAACAAAGGATAGCTTTTACAAGTAAAATGTTTTTAAATGCAAGTATATGTTAAAGAATAAAGTTTTAGTTGATCTTACGGGATATCCTCCGGAACTGAGATCCTTACGGGTCAGTGGTCGAGAAAAGAATGAGCACAAAACTGATTCTAAGACAACGCCCCACAACCCCGCCTCTATTCCAGCCATAATATTGGGTGGAGAGTAAAAAAAGTGTGACCGTTCTCTCCTCAAGTCAGAAACTGAATGAGGGAAACGCGTCCAGAGAGGAGCCACACATAACCCCGCCTCCAACTCCACCTCTAACCCCACCACCCTCCTAATGCTAGTTTGTAAATGTATATTTTCTGACCTGGTGTCTAATTCTGAATGAAATCTAATTTGGGTAAAACATTTCTGATTAGGAATAAACAAGATGTTTGCTTTTAGGTTAAATGGTGTTTTATTTTTTTATTTTTTTTTTGTCAAACGCTAACTTGATAAAATCTAACTAAAGTATAGTTAATAGCTAAAGTTAACCACGCACCGAACTGTTAAAGTGTTAAAATATGTCTAAAAGTTCACTTTTGTCTAATTTAAATACAATCTATTTTTCCATTTCACTGATAATGTGTTTTATAAAAAAAAAAAACAATTACACAAATCATACACAAATTGTATAAATTAGTAAACAGTATAACACAGGACTTAATTAGATCAATAATAGTCTAAATTGTCTAAAACATGAATACTATGTTCACAAATTTAATTATAAAGTTTGATAAAGTAGTCATGACTTTATTTCATCCCTTTTCATAATTATTTTTAAGCTCAACTATTCACACCCCCATTTCACTCCAGTTACAAGCTCTGGTATTTACAATATGTGTCTGGTTACAACCCCCCTACCCAGAGTACCCTGTCTTTTACCAGATCATTGTAACATTTTTCTTTTTCTTTTGACTTTTGTTCATTCTTTCTGTCAAATGAAAAATAAAAACAAAATAAAAATAATTAATATTTTGTTGAAAACGCATGCTCGCGTATGTGTAAGCACACACACACACACACACACACACACACACACACACACATTTTAAAAATAAAAATAATCTATAAGACTTAAACTAATATCTGATACGTTTATGAATGTTTTTAAATTACCGTTTGTAAAATACGTATGGATTGTACATTTATATATGATATTACATATATGTAAGTTTTACATCATTTAGACATAGTGTATTTATCTCCTTATTAACTGGAATTTGCATAATCATAACCCCCTATTGTTTTTACAACAGGTAAAGACAACCCCCATTTCAGCTTTCCTTAAATTAGGGAGAAATTTCTTTTGTTGTTTCAATGTGCTTTTTGTCTTCGACTTTTAAACGCTTCTAATCCTTTTTATTTTTCAACGCTGTTGAATTTATTCCACTATGGCTGACAACTTTGAAGGTAAGTCTTCTTTTGTTATTTTTATTTTATCTTAATTACATTTAACTTATCTAACAGTCTTTAACTAACATTTTTCTTTTCTTTCTAGCTCAAATCGAATTTGATACAGATCTCGATTTCGGTGTTGAATTGGAGATGATCCTGGAAACAATTTGTAAGTGTATTTGTTTTTGACTGTTTTTAGTTTTTTCTATGTATAAAATAATATTATAAGGATGTTAAATATAAGTTTGTATTTATCTTTTGTTATTAGTTGATGAAACACAACTTTTTAGCACTATTGGTGAGGAACCAGACACTTCACAGGCTGCAGCAGATCACGAGGTAGTGGTGGTTAACGAATCAGCCGTTGAGACGTCAGAGGCTTTGGTGCACCCCCGACCACACGAGACAGAGACGTGTACTTTTGAACTAGACGCGCGCGGGGCAACATCTCCCACGCCGGGGACTTCTACTGGATCAGCTGTCGGATATGGTCTCGGCCAGAATCAGAAAAGATTATCAAAATCCGAGCAACACCGACCACAGGAGACAGAGACGTGCTGTCTTGAACTGGACGCGCGCGGGGGAACATCTCCCACGCCGGGGACTTCTTCTGGATCAGCTGTCGCATATGGTCTCGGGCAGAATCAGAAAAGATTATCAAAATCCGAAAACGATTCTGACGAAGAGAACGGAATGTATTAAATATTCATTATATGATTTATCACTCATGCTTATATCACACAATAACTAATTGATTTATATTTTTGTTTTTCAGAAGAAAATTACGAAGAGCGAGCGCGGGATCTCTGGTTGGAAAATGAGGAGATTGTCATAGACGGGGCAAATGATGATGAAGGACAGGCTGAGTCTGATAACGATGATGATGATGATGAAGAAGGCATACCAGCAGAAATTTTAGATTTATTTAGACCGCGAGATCTAGCGCATTTGAACTATGA
>CAIGQQ010024289.1:0-14281 GCA_903798035.1 Danio albolineatus
ATATATATATATATATATATATATATATATATATATAATTTATATAAGTGAATTCTGAAGTGAATTCTACATCAAAAGCATGTAAACTCTACATTACATTTAAGAATAAGAATAAAAATAAAACTTGAATTCTCTATTAACTCCACTGAAGTTGTAGAAAAAGCTAATGTTTGAAAAAATAAAATAAAAATAAAAGTAAACCCTACTCAACTCAACTGATACTAGTGTTCGCATCATATACTGTGGCATTATTTTTGTTCATACTTATACATCCACTTTTATTACACACATACATGCACTGACTTAAAATTTGTATATACCAAGTACTGATGTCCCTTTATGCTTATAAAAATATATAGGATATTGTACCTGTTCCAGTATATAATACTGAATTAAGCCATGTTATTAAAATGATAATAAAGTGCTCAGCATAAATGAGCACACCCTCTTTTGACAATGAATATTGTTATCCATTTCTCAGTAGCCAGATATTTTTGGTGCATTTAAACACAATTTATTGAACAGTTATATCTGTTAAAATAAGAGTGTCTTTACCTGACATCTTTAGGAAAAGACATAATAAATATAAAAAAGATATAATACATTTAAAATCCCACCGTTATTGCAACAAAAAGGTACAAACTACAACATTTTTATACATTTTTTATTTTCTCTTGGGTTTTTTTATTTTTTGTTGTTGTTCATTAAAATTTTATTTAATATTTAATATTCCCTCCGTGTTCATGTGGGTGTTCAGGTTCACTATAGGTGAATTGGATCAACTAAACTGGCCGTCGTGTATGAGTGTGAATGAGTGTGTGTAGATGTTTCCCAGTACTGGGTTGCAGCTGGAAGGTCATCCGCTGTGTAAAACCCAAGCGGCAACCTCCCGCTCTCCCTCGGGAAGCCAATACGGAAGTAACTAAAACTGCAATACATCGACTCGCCTTCGGGGGCTGGCTCCAGGAACTCCCGGGGGGTTTCTGACTCCAATGGCAAATAGGCCATTTTCACAGGTGATGAAAACATGTTTACAGCCTGGTACAATTGATGGTTTTAGTGCATATAGCAAATATTACCCTTCATGACAACTCTGAGGGGGGTGAATTTTTTTATAACTCCTCCGTTTCCTTTATATTAATCATTTTTACTTTTGCATAATTAAGGGAGTGGTCACTTGAGTGACAGCCGTGATTGACAGTTTGTCAGCTGCAGCTAAGCCCGCGTGGTCGCGTCACCTCTGCTAATTCCGTCCATACGGTTCAATGAACTTGGCTTCTGCAGTGTTTGTGCTTTAGTTTTATATGGTTTTATACAGTTTGTTCAATTTGTTGGGTTTATTTCTTACATTTATGTAATAATATGGCTTGTTGTGCAATTAATTGTACTAACAGACCGTCGAAGACGGGGCTCCATTTTTTCCGGTGAGTGAAATTCTAGTACAATGTCATATATAAATGCATGCAATGATGTCTTAAATCAAATAATTAATTATTAAAATCTTTATTTAACAATGTATTGGACTAAATCCAGCAGATTGTGAGTAATATTAGCTGCAGGCTTAAACAAGAAGATATCTGAAACGATGTAATATGTGCCTTCAAATGTCGCGGGTGGTGGGATGGTCTCTATGGTTTCAGCAAACATTCGTCTCAACTCCGCCTTTGTCCCGCCTATGCCCATTTTCGATTATCCGGAAATGACGCACTTTCAAGATGGCGACGGCTGACCACGCCCACTGTAAGCTTCATTTTTTTTTTTTTTTTTTTTTTTTTTTAATTGTAAACTTGAACCATTACATAAAGTAATAATACACATTTAGATATAGATTATATCCAGTAACATTACACGAAAGCAAAATCACAATCATACATAATAATTGAACAAAATTATAACATGTGGGGAAAGAAAAAAAAAAGATATTGCAAAGTGTTATTAAAAAAAAGTAGTAATGATAATACTTAAATAAAAAAAAAAAAAAAAAAAAAAAAAAAAAAAAAAAAAAAAAAAATAAAGAAGGGAACAATCAAACTACAGCGGGGGATCAGCACCAGAAAAAAATTCCTCCATGAAATCTAACATCAAATCATTCTTTTTGTTTCTGATTTGTATTAGAGACTTTTTCAGAGTTTCCATTTGTAATAAAAATATATTGCATTTTGGTACACAATTAGCAAATTTCTGTTTATGAATAAAATATTTACCTTGTAAAATGTAGAAATTAACAACATACTCAATTGTTTTTTTGGGGTGTGAAAAAGTGCAGATGACATCTTTTAAAGAAAGCCTATAATTAACATTTCTTTGCCCAAATAACTCGACACTAACATCATTCCAAAATTTAAGAGAGACATCACAGTCATAGAAAAGATGAGGTAAGTCTTCCTCATATTTATTACAAAATGTGCAGGTATTATCAATATCCATGAATTTAGATAAAGTTACTTTGCAAGGATAAATTTTGTGGAGTATTTTAAAGTGCACTTCTTTAACCTTATTTAGAATGCAAAATTTAAAGGGGACTGACCAAGTATTTTTCCAATTAATATCAATAATTTTTCCATTCCAAAAAAATTTTCCTCTAGGGGATATTTTGTGTTTAGATTGAAATAACAGTCTAATTTTTTTATTATTAAATGATGGAGAAAGTATGTCACAACCGTCAATTTTTAATTCTGGGAGTATCTTTTTAACGCATCCACTGTAAGCTTCATTTGAGCTCTTCAGAAACCTATGGGTGACGTCACGGACACTACGTCCATATTTTTTTACAGTCTATGTGTAAAACATATGTTGGATAAGTTGGCAGTTCATTCCCCCTGATAAATAAAGGGACTAAGCTGAAGGAAAATCTTTTTTTAAAAGAGAGACCTGTGAGTGGTGTCATTTATGCTGAGCGCTATATATAATAGTATGTATATTGCACTGTATATAATGTGATAAAGTATTCCTATGTCATGATTAAATCAGGATTTTCATCTTTAAAAAGCAATATGTGTCCTAGCAGCAGACAAGATTATTTTAATAATTAGATGATTTGTGTAGTTGCAGGCCTATACCATTCATTCATTTATTCATTTTCTTTTCGGCTTAGTCCCTTTATTAATTCGGGGTCGCCACAGCGGAATGAACCGCCAACCTATTCAGCATTTGTTTTACGCAGCGGATGCCCTTCCAGCCACAACCCATCTCTGGGAAAAGGCCTATACCATGAGACACAATGCTTCTTTGGCATAATATGCTTGTTTCGATGCAACAAATGTTATACAATGAAAATAACTACTTGTTCAGCATGTTGATTCAAAGTCCAAGGAAATTCCCCCAGTGATCCACAATTACACTAGCTTTGCGTTTTCATAATGTACAAGAGTACTACCTGAGGCCACACTGTAATATATTCTGCTATACACTAGATGGAGCCAAAATAAGCCGAAACCTTCATCTAATGACTCACCTGCTCTGCGCAACACCATGACTCATCTGTCGTGCACCCTGTAGAGTTTGATCCATTATTTCATACACTGCCACGGATGACAGATGTAAACATCCTGCAACAGATCCCAACATCTCTGCTTTCTCGGCTTGTCAAACTGTGCATCGCTGTTTTGGTTTTTGACACCTATATGTGTCAGCCTTTGAGTTTGTGTTCATGCTGTGATGTAAATATAAACCTTTTTAAACTTCAGCAGACATAAAACAGACATATGTCACCAGCTAGAATCGTCTTCTGTCTTTGGATGAGGTTGTTGAAAGTTTTAATATTGTTTGAGACCTAACTTTTGTTTATCTTTTCTGTGCATCTATACATCTGTCCTTTTTATTTTCCAGTTTTGTTAAAGTTCATTGAGTCATTCTCTTTTCGGATTAGTCCCTATATTAATTTGGGGTCGCCACAGTGGAATGAACTGACAACTTATGCAGCATATGTTTTACGCAGCGGATGCCCTTCCAGCTGCAACTTATCACTGGGAAACATCCTTACACAATAATTCACACACACAAGTTAGCTGACCCAACAGAAATACCAACTGATCCAGCCGAGGCCCGAACCAGCAACCTTCTTGCTGTGAGGCGATCGTGCTACTCACTGCTCCACCGTGACGCGCACGTTAAAGTTCATAAAAAAAATAAATTCTGTCATCATTTATTCACTTTACACATGTTTCATACCTATTTTGGGTTTTTATTACTTGTGGCGAACACTAAAGGTGATATTTCGAAGATGTTGAAAACATTCCCAACATTCTTCAAATGATCTTCTTTTGTATTCAACAGCAAACATCCTCATAACGGATGAGTACCATTGAGTAAATTGTACACTTTTATTTCTGTACATCTTGAATTCATACAGCAGAACTCATTTCAAGTTCTCCACTCAGTGATAAAAGAAACCGCGAGTGCTCGAAACCACTATAAGAACCTTTGAAGGTCTCTGTTGTCTTGCCAGTACTTGCTTATTTGTCTTGTCAGTCCTTGAAATGGATTCCTGACCTTATCTGCCGTTTAATTGTGGTATTCTGAGAGAGCACTGGGAACTATTCGAAACAGGCGCAAGATAAACAATAGACCCAAATGGACATCCTACAGTTCAAAGGTTTGGGGTTGGTAGGATTTAATGCTAACTAAGGCAGCATTTGTTGCATCAAAAACACAGAATAACACTGAAATAAAAACGTAATAAAAAAAATACTATTTAAAATGTTTCTATATTTCAAACTGTAATCATTAATTTAATGGACATTTATTATAGTGTCTGTGATGGCCAATATATAATTCAGAAATTATTCTAATTTGCTTCTTAAGATTACTAGAAAGAAAATGTAGTTGTGCTACACTCTTAAAAAAAAAGGTTCCTTGAGGTTCTATATAGAACCCCGGGGTTCTATACTTGGCCAGTAGAACCTTTTACCCAAAAAATGGTTCTATTTAGAACCCTTTGAGTGCAAAGAACCTTTTTGATTAAAATGGTTCTATAATGTGAGATTTATGACATAATTATACAGTAAAGATTATAAATAATAATAAGCTATAACACAGAGAGACAAAGCTTTTCGAGTCAAAACCTAATAAAATGACCGCTATGGTCAAAAACCTAATCAATGTATGATGGGATTTTTGTTTCACGCAGGTTTGTACATTACCATATAACTAATATTTATATATGCTTAATATTTAACATTTTTGACGAATTATTTTGTGAAATTAATTAAATAACCAGTTTATTGAGACTATACAGTGTGTTGTTATGGTTTAATAAATTGTTTTAAAGTAATAATCATGAAAAAGCCCTCTGGTGACGTCATTCATTGGTGGACTGGTGGTGACGAGCCTGGAGAGTGACGGTTAATTTTTGAAAAGGAGAACTCCGCTTTTGCAGCTCCATCATTCAGGTACGTTATTACTCTTTTAAAACTATAATAATGAAATATTTTGTATTACGGGGTAATGTTTCTCTTCCCTTGTGTTATATGGTGACAGACTGAATAAGGGGTAACGTTAATATGGATTAATACTGTGCTTGTAAGTTTCTGATGGTCTCTGTCGACAGCCTTCGCTTCAGAAATCTGTGTCAAGCTGACTTTGCTCTGCTTTTTGTTCGAAATAAGTTACAGTTTCGCTTTATTTGTTTGTCAGTATTAATTAAAATATGAATAACAATAAAACAGGTGCGTTATTCGATGGCATGCATTGAGAGGCAGCGTGAAGCGCGTGCACGCTCTTTTAATGGTAACTTCTTATGAGACGATTTCCGCTTTCGTGCAGTTTTTATCTCCAACCTTGAACAAACAAGTACTCCCAGCTTGTTCGTGTGTGAGTTTAGCCGAGTTTAACTCGGGCTAAACTCTGTAAAGTAGTGTACACGCCGGCTAGTCTGCATTAAAACCGCAAAGGAGCATGTCGCGCTCGTGCCCCGCCCGAGTCTATGCACGCGCCCGCCCGCCCGAGTCTATGCACGCGCTATTGTGATGATTGCTAAGTGTATTATTGAAACCTTTTAAAGCCAAAACATATTTTAATAATCCATAGATAATAGATCAGGTGTTATTTATGAAGGACATTCAAACATGCAGGCTAAATGTATTGTGAAATGTTGAACCTTGTTAAATATAGGCTACATATATGTATATATTGTGCTAAATAAGTTTAAAATTCATATTTTAATGTATATCTTTCTTTTCTTCAAACAGCCTGGAAACTGAACTGCATCGTAAATCTTGTGCTCGGTATGTATTATTGCTTTTAATTCTAAACAAACTGTATTAAGTATTATGAAATTAATATTATAAAAGACTTTAACATTGTATTGTAACCTGGGCTGCAGGACACAAGTAGCTTTGAAGAGGAAGGATCCCAGCTTAAAGAAGGACATGCGTTACATCCATAATTGTGACACAATTATCATCAACAAGGACACCTGGTAAATATTGTATTTTATAACATGCATATGTCAGACTTGGTTGTTGTGTACTGAAATAATATATTTATCACAAAAATGTTCCATTACTTATTGCTGCTGTTTGTACAGTGAGAATATTAAGGTCATTGCTTATTAAAAAGTCCTGCAAAGAAAATATGTTTTAAAAGAAAGTGTAAATTTGCCTACAGGATACCTTGTTGGAATGTCTGCAAAACAAATTTAAAAATGAAAGGATTTCAGTGGTGAGCTCATCAATCATCTTGCAAAATGAAACAAATTAATGGGATGAAAAGGAAGTGAACTGTACTCTGAGGAACTTAACACAAGGCAAGTTCAGTTCAATACAGTTTATGCCAAAGGTAGATTAATTCTGTATTATAAATTCATATTTACACACTCTAAAATGCTGTCTTCCTACCTCAGATTGTGATGGACCTGGAATGCGACACCAGATACTCATAAGTCAAGAACCGAATGAAACACCCTTTTCCAGAGTACAGATTATGGAGAGGTTTGCAGAACTAATGGAGCAGTTTCTTCTTCTTGGAGTGCCACAGCTTGTGAGTAAACACTGTTACATTGTGTGCCAAATAGTTTTGCGTCCATGATGACTTTAAGAAACTTGTATTGCTGAAAATATGTCATTTGGAAACTTACACATGAAGTAAACAAAATGTTTTTTTGCATTTAGGATACTGCATAGAAAACTTGGTAAAGAACACAGAAACATCTTTAAAAGAAATGGCCCAAAAAGGGACGGAAAGAAGGAAGTGCTCCATGACAGTCTCATTGGACCAGCAGAGGAAACCGCAGAAGGTAACTACACACTATACTACATACTATTTGCCCCAAACACACACACTCACACACACTTTAATTGTATTGATTATAACTGTAATTCTATTTGATGACATGTTAATTGGTTAAAAGTACTCAACATTAAAATATTGTTTTACAGAAATCCAAAGGTCCTACACCATCCAGGATTCAGCAGCTCTCCTGATTCCACCAAGGCTTGAAGTGTCAGCATTACAATGGACAACACTCACTCGCTATCCTTCAACTTCCTCATTTATCAGAGGCACCACAGAGGAGTGAATCACCAACTAATCTGCCCTTTCCAGCCACAACCCAGCACTTGGAAACCCATATACTCTCTCATAGATCTACACACATTCACTCACTATGGCCAATTCACCTATACCGTACACATGCTTTTGGACTGTGGGGTCAACAGGAGCACCCAGAGGAAACCCACAAGAACACTGGGAGAACTTGCAAACTCCACACAGAAATGACAACTGGCCCAGTCGGGACTCGAACCAGTGACCTGCTTGCTGTGAGGTGACAGTTCTAACCAGTGAGCCACTGTGCCACCCATGGACAAAACTATTTACCTTATAAGAGAGGCTGACAGACATGGACATGCTACAGGTTGTGGAATGGCTGTTTGCAGTGTTTTGTCTAATCATTCTGCAATGTTTTAGTGATGTTTCTTATTAAATTATGTATAAAAATGGATGTTGTGATGACCAATACATGCAGGTACCATCCACTTTTTGAAATTGTAGTGTTATTTAATAGATGTTTTGATTGTTTGTGTATTGTTTCCATCTGCATTGTGATATATTTCTCTTCCGTTTAGAGATGTGTGAAAGTTAAGCTCTGTATTTGTTCAAACAGTAAAAAAGCTTATAAAAGTGAAATCATTACAATAACAGTGTTGAATGCCATTAAACTGTTGTCCAATGCAAAGTATGCAGAGGTGCAATTTTAAATATTTAAAAAAATATTTTGTATAATGAATTGAATAAATTTAAACAATTGGAATTGTCTGGATTGGTTTTATTTTTTATTTATTAATAAATAACAATAATTCAATAATAAATAAAAAGAACCCTTAAATGGTTCTAAATAGAACCATCTAACTTGAATTCAAAGAACCATTTGGGGTTCTATTTAATGAACCCTTAAAATGGTTCTATGTAGAACCTTTTTGGGGTTCCATATATGAAGCGCTCCATAGAACCGTTTTTGGTTCTATATTGAACCGTTTGTTTTAAGAGTGTACTTAGTATTTACTTAAAGAATGAAGTTCAAAGTAACAGCATTTAGTTTTTATGATGGTTATGAGGGCCTCACGGTGGCGCAGTGGGTAGCACAATCGCCTCACAGCAAGAAGGTCGCTGGTTCGAGCCTCAGCTGGGTCAGTTGGCATTTCTGTATGGAGTTTGCATGTTTCCCGTGTTGGCGTGGGTTTCCTCCGGGTGCTCCGGTTTCCCCCACAAGTCCAAAGACATGCACTATAGGTGAACTGGGTAAGCTAAATTGGCCCTAGTGTATATGATTACATAGTTTGAAAAAATGAAGACTCTCTTCTTTAACCGATCTATATAAAGAAATTTGTGGACACAGGTTTAAATGTGATCACTAATATTGTTTGACTTAGAAGACCCCTATAAACGTCAGATTATTTATATGTATTATCATGAAAATGTTAATTAACTTAAATTATTTTTCACAATTGATATTATCTAACTGCAAATGTATACAATACTGTAAAGTTTTTTTTTCTCTCTGTTGTATTTTTATTTGAATTTAACCTGTTTTCTTCAGTTATTTCAGAGGCAGGGAATATTATGGAAAAAAATACAACCTTGATTGTACAAAATGCTTTGTTAAAACTTGGGGGAAAAAATCACAAATAATATACATATATATTAAAAAAACGTTCTAAAAAATGTTGGGTTGTTTTAACCCAAATTTGGACCTAAAGCATGGACGATCTTAAAAAGTTAACCATATTTTAATCAAATATGGATTAAAACAGCCTTTTTTTGGACAATCTTGTCTCTATTCACAGTTAAACATCTCCCTGTAACGTGCTTGGGCTAGTTTTGGTAACTGCCTGGTGGCTAACAATACTTCATGTGACCTTTAGCTCACAGCAGCGTGCAGCATCATATGGACACCGCTGGAATTCTCTCTGTTGTCACTGCTGGAGGTTTTTCGGTGCCTGAGGGTCAAGGGAGTGACCTGCGAAGGAGGAGCTGCACTCATGTGTGCTCATCATGTGCTTGCTATAATGCACAACTCTGACTCAACCACTTCACAAACTCCCATTCTGACTAGTTGCATCAGGATTAAAGTTTCAAAGTTCAGCGTCAGCTAAACTTGATTATTTGGGTGGTGTTCCTCATATCATTCCCACATTGGCAGGAAAGATGACATGACTGTATGACGGATGGTTCACTGAACCACGAATGATGAGTGATGATGAGTCACTCCGGTTCGTGTTAACTGATAAATAAAGGAAATGACTTGAATATTACGGAAATAATAGGCTTCATATCGCCCTCAGGGTGTCGATTTCCAGTTTAAAAAGAAAGACATGAAGATTTTTTTCATGTTGCTTACACTCTCAGAAATAAAGGTACAAGAGCTGTCACTGGGGTGCTACCTTTTCAAAAGGTACACATTTGTACTTATTTGTACCATATTGGTTCCCTCAAAGGTATATATTAGTGCCTAAAAAATTCAAAAGGTAAACATTTGTACAATTTAGGTACTAATACATACCCTTGCGTTATTAATATGGACCCTTTAAATAAAAGTGTGTACATTTTGAAAAGGTTCCACCCCAGTGACAGCTCTTGTACCTTTATTTCTGAGAATGTACAGTCACACGATTATCATATCTAAAAACAAGTTATTGTACATAATCAAATTGTTAATGCACTTTAATCAATGTGAACTTAGTAATTGTGCAAAATTCTCTGAATTATTTATTTATTTTGTTTGTTCTGTTAAGATATTGGGGGTTAAAACGTCTGTTTTACCAGCTGGCTTTTGAAAAGCATACACTCACTGGCCACTTTATTAGGTACAAAAAATGGGCACACTGTGGTCTTTAAGGGAGGGACAACAATGCACAGGTAGGCTGTGGCATTGACACAATGCTCAATTGGTACTAATGGGCCCAAAGCGTGCCAAGACAATATCCCCCACACCATTACACCACCACCACCAGTCTGAGCCGCTGATACAAGGCAGAATGGCAGACTCATCAGACCAGGCAACGTTTTTCCAATCTTCTTTTGTCCAATTCTGGTGAGCCTGTGCGAATTGTAGGCTCAGTTCCCTATTCTTTGCTGACAGTAGTGGCAACCGCTGTGGTCTTCTGCTGCTGTAGCACATCCGCCTCAAGGTTTGACCTGTTGTGCATTCAGACATTCTCTCCTGCATACCTAGGTTGTACCGAGTGGTTAATTGATTGACTATTGCCTTTCGATCAGCTCGAACCAGTCTGGCCATTCTCCTCTGACCTCTGGCATCAACAAGGCATTTGCACTCACAGAACTGCCGCTCATATTTTCTCTTTTTCTCTTTCTCTTATTCTCTGTAAACCCTAGAGATGGTTGTGCGTGAAAATCCCAGTAGATCAGCAGTTTCTGAAATACTCAGATCAGCCCGTCTGGCACCAACAACCATGCCACGTTCAAAGTCACTCAAATCACCTTTCTTCCCCATTCTGATGCTCAGTTTGAACTGCAGCAGATCGTCATAACCATGTCTACATGCCTAAAGGCATTGAGTTGCTGCCATGTGATTGGCTGATTAGAAATTTGCAAAATTTAATGAGCAGTTGGACAGGTGTACTTTATAAAGTGGCCGGTGAGTGTATATCCATCATAAACATCAAATATCAGGGTTGAAAATGTAGTGTTTATAAAATAAAAATATGAAAAAATGGTCTTCAAAAGGTTTCTCTTTAACTTCCATCTGTTGACCGCAGAAAGCCTTCAGAGAGCAAAATACAGACACAAGATGGACTTAAATTGACAGAGGGGCATTAATAATTCAGAAACGTTTCTCGTGCAATGTCAGTTATTTGTAGTGGTAACAAGCAAATGACCATCAAGACAATAAAAAATAAATAAATAATAAAAATAAAAGTCCATCCTACCTTTGATGTCTATTGTATTTGTTTTTCCTGCTATGGAAGTCAATGGTCACAATTTTCTTCAGTATATCTCTTTCAGTATATCTTTTCAACACATTTATCTGTGTTCAACTGAACGAAAAACTCAGAAAGCTTTGGAACCACTTGAAGGTTGAGTAAATAGTGAGTAAATTGTCATTTCGAGGTGAACTTTTCCTTTAAGATATGTTTTCGTCAATCTGATCACAAGTGGATGACACTAAAACAACTTTAAATCACTTTGAGCGTGTCCACTTTTAACCACTTGCAACTTGAAAACTGTTGACCCAGCATGTGATCATTATCGTACATGATGTGAGGAAACCCCCAAAATAAGGTTTGCAAACTTTGCAAATGGCAGAGAAAATTGCAGTTCACATTGTAAGCCATGAATAATTAGTTCATTCATTTAGCAATATTGTGTCACAGTGAATGCTCCTGTGAAAGAGCATGACAGTGCATGTAGAGCATGACAAAATAAGAGAAAGGGGGCACAAGTGGTCATAAGAGGCACATCTGAGCACACGCTATAACGTTTAGAATCGGTCATGCAGGTAGGTTGAACCAGTGACCACGCTGGAAAAAAATATTCATTGAATTTACTCATTTTTCAAGGTAATTGGTTGCAAACAATGTATATGGGATGAATTTAAACAAACAAATTAAATGTAATGGTCAACCTAATTTCATTCATTCATTTTCTTTTCGGCTTAGTCCCTTTATTAATCTGGGGTCACCACAGCGGAATGAACCGGCAACTTATCCAACATTTGTTTTACACAGCGGATGACCTTCCAGCTGCAACCCATCTCTGGGAAACATCCATACACACTCATACACTACGGACAATTTAGCCTACCCAATTCACCTATACCACATGTCTTTGGACTTGTGAGGGAAACCCACGCAACAACGAGGAGAACATGCAAACTCCACACAGAAATACCAACTGACCCAGCCGGGGCTCGAACCAGTGACCTTCTTGCTGTGAGGCGAACGCGCAACCCACTACACCACTGTGGCACCCTCAACCTAATTTGTTTGTTTTAATTCAGCTCATATAAATTGTTTGCAACCACTTACCTTAAAAAAATTATTAAATACACGGTAAAAGAATCTTGGTTGCCTTAAATTTTTAAACTGAATCGAATTAATCTTATGAGTCCATTGAACTTATATTATGTTCAACTGACTTAAAACAGCTTGCGCAACTTATAAAATTAAGTTAGGGCATAATTAACTTAGCTTAATAGGTTACAATGACCTAAAAACTTATGCTGTCAGGACTAATTGATCATGTTTTTTTTTTTTTATTACAGTGTACAGTTTATCATTTGTTTCAGTGCAGATACAAAAAACATGATGGAAACAAGGCCTGAATTGTCAAGTCTATTATTAGGTCATCCCACAGAGTATGATAGATACTAAATTAATGAGGATAGGCAAATTATGTAAACAATAAAAGAATAATAAGGGTTAATTAATTCCCAAAATTGTGTGTAAAAGATGTGCAGATTTAACTATTGTTAATTTTATCTGCACTATTTTTATTTCCCTAATAAATTATTTCCTTATTTTGTTTTTGAGAAATGGAATTTATAGGTTTGGTGTCATGTCACCCAGTTTATGAGTAATAACTGCTAAGTTATAGCGTTGATATGGTTAAAATAGAAGTATAGGGGCTTGCTTTAATAAGTGTTAGTTTCCCAAATGTACAGGGAAATCCTGTGTTCTCGTAATTGTTTATAAGATATAAATTTCCCAAGTCCAATACTTGAATTACATCTGCTAAACCAATTTTGTGATAAAAAAAAATAGGACCACTTTTTCTGTCACAGTCCTTCCAAAGGAATGGAAAGGTCATCGCACAGGGTAATGATAGATAATAAATTAATGAGCATGAGCAAATTATGTAAACAATAAAAGAATAGAAAGTGTTAATGAATTCACAAATTGCTCATTTAATTAACATAGGCCTACACATTATGCCAAAATTGTGTGTGAAAGATGTGCAGATTTAACTATTGTTAATTTTATCTGCACTATTTTTTATTTCCCTAAGAAATTATTCCCTTATTTTGCTTTTGAGAAATGGATTTTGTTAGGTTTGGTGTCGTGTCACCCAGTTTGTGAGTAATAACTGATAAGTTATAGCGTTGATATGATTTAAATAGTAGTATAGGGGCTTGCTTTAATAAGTTTTAGGTTCCCAAATGTACAGGGAAATCCTGTGTTCTCGTAATTGTTTATAAGATTTAAATTTCCCCAGTTGTGTGCAGTCAAGACTAATACTTGAATTACATCTGCTAAACCAATTTTGCAGGGAAAAAAATTAGGACCACTTCTTCTGTCACAGTCCTTCCAAAGGAATGGAAAGGTCATCGCACAGGGTAATGATAGATAATAAATTAATGAGCATAAGCAAATTATGTAAACAATAAAAGAATAGAAAGTGTTAATCAATTCACAAATTGCTAATATATTTAACATAGGCCTACATATTAAGCCAAAATTGTGTGTGAAAGATGTGCAGATTTAACTATTGTTAATTTTATCTGCACTATTTTTTCATTTCCCTAATAAATGATTCCCTTTTTGGTGGAATTCTCTGAATTTTCGATTCCAATCAACCCAACATGAAGTATCACAGGTTCACAGGTGCAGCGAAAACTCGTTGTTTTTGCGGCATATCAAGTACTATAACGCATCATACGACAGCAAATGCCCGCACTTAAGTGTGTTCACATTTAAAGAAGCTTTTTCGCAGTATAAAAGTGCGTTTTTCTTTCGCTTGTACATTGAAAATTGTGTCTCCGCCCAGGCTGTCGGTGAACTCCTGTTTCACAGGGGAGGAGCAGACGCTTCACGGTGGGACGACGAGC
>CAIGQQ010024290.1:0-18211 GCA_903798035.1 Danio albolineatus
ATATATATATATATATATATATATATATATATATATATAATATGTGTGTGTTTATATTTATGTCTATATGTCTGTGTCTGTATACATGTGTGTCAATCTGTATATATGTGTGTCTGTGTGTGTGTGTGATAATATTCATGTGTCTATGTCTGTGTGTACGTATACATGTCTGTGTGTGTGTCTGTGTGTTTATCCATGGGGTGGGCAATATGGAGAAAATATATCACGATTTTTTCTGGAAAAATCACGATTCACGATTTTTATCACGATTCTTTTTTTAAAGTTGATTTTAACTTATTTTGCAAATCACACAGGTGCAATACAACTAAACTAATGTCCCAATATTAAAATATACTATTCTGCAAAGGAAGAACAATCAACAAGACTTGCAATTACCATCAAAATGAACATTTAACAAATCTAACAAATCTTTATTAGACAGATCCTCAGCAACACCTTCAACAATGTAAATGACTTTTTTTAAACAAAGTTAACAAAACTAGTAGTGTTTTGAACTTAATAAAAGCATAATAATCATGATAACCATGAAACCATGATTATTCTTCAGACTACATGATTATACAACCAAAATCTAGAACCATTGCATCCCTGATTGTTACGCAGTTCAAAACAACATATGAATGTGTTTGTAGAAGAAGCCTTCTTGAGCAATGCACTTATTTTGTTGTGCTTTAGAAATACAACATTTGAATGTGTTTGTAAAGAAAGCCACATTGTACACTACAGTGATGTTATGTAGTTTTAAAGTACAACATATTCACATTTTAATGTTGAAAAGACCAACGTGGGTGTCTTAAGGAGCAAAAAACAGCATATGGGCTGTTATATTGCTGTTGTGTCATCATCACTTATATTGAAAGTCATCTCTGGCTCCTCATTTGGGATGCTTTTCATGCCAACTACGGTCCGTGTTATTTCAGTGACAAATGTGAGCGCAGTCTTACAGGGCGAGATCGCATTTATGTACAGTAATACGAGCATGTGGGTCTCCGCTTGCGCGCCTTTTTCCTCCGTTCCTGCACACAACTTCTTGCGCCCTCAAATAAACGCTGCTGAAGTCTGATTTAGTGCGTTTATGTAACGCGTATGTCTCCAACATTTATAAGATTTGCTAGGAATATTTACGAATGTCTCCTACAGAGCAACATTAATGCGTCCTGAAGTAAAGTGAAGCAGCTATAAACTCCAGCAAGAGAAAGTCATTGTATGCAGAAGCGTAGAGCTTTATCTGTAAAGTATATTTATGGAAACTGTTCATCATAACTGAAAGCTGCGCCTGTATGCTGGACTCGCGCATCGCGCAGCCCTGTCAGCATGTAACCTTAAAGGGTTAAACAAATGACGCACAGCACTATGGTTACAGAAAAGTTCCAGCTGTTATAATTCACTCACCTTTTAATACGTTTTGGTGCGATTATAACCCGCTATTGAAAAAAAAACAACAACGACAGACGAGTGAATGTTTTAAATGAGAAGCTGTAATGTAGCCGTGGCAGGATGAATTTAGGTGAGGCGCCCGTCATGGAAGAATGAATGTAGCGGCAGCACTGCACTATATACTGTATGGCGATACAACGATTCTTCTGAAAAAGTGGATCGTGCAGTAATTATTATCGTCCACGATTAAATATCGTATTATCGCACAGCCCTACATGTGTCTATGTCTGTATACATATATAGATGTGTGTGTGCGTGTGTCTGTATGTGTGAAAGTGAATATGTGTGTCTGTGTGTGTATGTGTGTATAATATATATTTCTGTATGTTTGTGTGTGTGTGTGTGTGTGTGTGTGTGTGTGTGTGTGTGTATGTGAAAGTGAATATGTATGTCTGTGTGTTGTGATAATATTCATGTGTCTGTGTGTATGAATATATGTCTGTATATATGTGTGTGTGTGTGTCTATGTATGTTTGTCTGTGTGTTTATCCATATGTCTTTATGTCTGTACACATATATATGTGTGTCTGTGTGTGTATGTGTGTATAATATATATTTCTGTATGTTTGTGTGTGTGTGTGTGTATGTGAAAGTGAATATGTATGTCTGTGTGTGTGTGTGATAATATTCATGTGTCTGTGTGTACGAATATATGTCTGTATATATATATGTGTGTGTGTGTGTGTGTGTCTATGTATGTTTGTCTGTGTGTTTATCCATATGTCTTTATGTCTGTACACATATATATGTGTGTCTGTGTGTGTATGTGTGTATAATATATATTTCTGTATGTTTGTGTGTGTGTGTGTATGTGAAAGTGAATATGTATGTCTGTCTGTGTGTGTGTGTGATAATATTCATGTGTCTGTGTGTACGAATATATGTCTGTATATATGTGTGTGTGTGTGTGTCTATGTATGTTTGTCTGTGTGTTTATCCATATGTCTTTATGTCTGTACACATATATATGTGTGTCTGTGTGTGTATAATATATATTTCTGTATGTTTGTGTGTGTGTGTGTGTGTGTGTGTATGTGAAAGTGAATATGTATGTCTGTGTATGTGTGATAATATTTATGTGTCTGTGTGTACGAATATATGTCTGTATATATATGTGTGTGTGTGTGTGTGTGTGTGTGTGTGTGTGTGTGTGTGTATGTATGTTTGTCTGTGTGTTTATCCATATGTCTTTATGTCTGTACACATATGTGTGTGTGTGTGTGTTTATATTCATGTCTATATGTCTGTGTGTCTGTATATATGTGTGTGTGTAGGGTGGTTTGGTGTATGTAAACTACGGTCGGCGTGAGGACTTTGATCAGCTGCGTGTGATGGGCGTGTCCCTCAACGGCTCCATCGCCATGGTGAGGGTCGGAGGGGGCGTGAGCTTCGCTGAGAAGGTGTGGCTTGCGCAGGAGGCGGGGCATGTGGGCGTTCTCATCTACCCTGATCCTGCCGACGTCCCACAGGATCCGCGGCGACTGGGTCTCCATAGCAACGCCGTCATCTCAGAACACGTAAATACAAGCAGATTCTCCATACAGTAGGATGAATGGCTTTTATTGTTTAAAGGATGGATTATATAGACTTTTTTTGTCTCATTAAATATTAATTTTATGTAAAACAGAGTTACTGTTTACAGAATTGGCTATTTTAAGAGGAAAGGTTAATAATTATTGTTTCCTTAACCCTTAATATAAGTTTGACCCTTTTCGATGACTTTTTGAATACATAATTAAAGGTTCGAGACACCCTGGAGTAGTTTGTTTGAGATGTTCACAGATGTGTGTGTGTTGAGCATCAGTAATGGCCCGTTTCCACTGAGTGGTACGGTACGGTACGGTACAGTTCGGTACGCTTTTAAGACCGTTTCCACTGTCTAAAAGCGTACCGAACTGAACCGTACCCCTTTGCAAAGGGTCCCAAGCGTACCAAAGGGTGACGAAAAGGCGGAGCTAGACGCGCAGCTGAACGCCATTGGCTTACAGAGATACGTCATTTGCTCACGCAACAAGCAGAATGAAAACAAAAGACCCGCCATGTTTATTACACAGCCGAGAGACAATACACCAAAATAATATCAGTATATAATAACGAGCCATGGTCGACCCGAGCTTAAACAAACATTGTCGTCGTCTTGAACGGCCACAGAGCTGAGAGAAGAGCAGATCCTTATGGGTTACGAGCCCATCAGCGCGAGGGCGAGTGCTTTCGCTTTGTCGCTTGCGATCGCGTGCGCGTCAATGTTTGAAATAACAAAGATCTTAACCTGGACTATTATAAACTGGGAATGACGGAGTTACTCTCTAACGAGAGAATAATGGCGGAGAGGCTGCATGTACTGGTGAAGATTAAAGACACAGATGAGAGGTTTGCACAGACGGGGCATATAATCGCGGACCGTAGGCTATTTCACATCACTGATCTGCAGTTATAATCAGATCATGTTCAGTCAGTAATGAACATTTATACACCAGTGTTTATGTGTATAATAAAGCATCTGTTTTGTGAGAAGTGCTTCTCGTATGATTTGTGAACGACCCATAAAGCTTTACTGTAAACATTTCCTCCAGCGAAAATGACGTCGACAAACTTTCTGTCGTACACCACGCCCACCAAAAGAGTACCCTTTTGCAGTGGAAACGCAAGCCTGATAAAAGTGACCCGTACCGACCCGTACCGTACCGTACTGTACCACTCAGTGGAAACAGGCCATAAGAGAGCGTTAGCTCCTGTCAGCTTTAATTGTGGGGAAAATGGATCATTTGGAGCTTCTGGCTACGTTCACATTGCAGGCAAATGTGGCCTGAATCAGATTTTTTTTGCCCACATGTGACTCTTGACAGTGTGAACAGCCCAAACCGCAGGGAATCTGATCTTTTCATTTCAGATTTGTGCCACTTTCATATGTAGTCTTAAATCAGACACAGATCTGATGTTTTGCGATGCGACCGCAGTGTCAATGGGTATGTCGGATTTCATGTGACTTTTCCATCATCTTTGAGCGACATTCGTCATCATTCTGTGCTGCAGACGTCATCTCCTCCTCAGCAGCAGCAGACCGGCACTCTGGGCGATTATTTTACCACAGAGAGTTGGTTGTTCATTTAAAAAAAAAGATTTTGAAGGCAAACCTGGAGCTTGTTAACCGATCTGGTGAAGGATTGGGGCACGGGTTGATCGGGAAGCTGTGTCAGGGGGTTTTGCAGATTGGGGATCCGTGCTCAAAGGAGGGGGCACTTTCATTTTAAAGACGAACTTTCTCTCTGAGGGCGCCATGGTGGCGTAGTGAGTAGCACGTTCGCCTCACAGCAAGAAGGTTGCTGGTTCGAGCCCCGGCTGGGTCAGTTGGTGTTTCTGTGTGGAGTCTGCATGTTCTCCCCGTGTTGGTGTGGGTTTCCTCCGGGTGCTCCGGTTTCAGTCCAAACACATGTGGTACAGGTGAATTGGGTTGGCTAAATTGTCCGTAGTGTATGAGTGGGAATGTGTGTGTATGGGTGTTTCCCAGAGATGGGTTGCGGCTGGAAGGGCATCTGCTGCGTAAAAAAAAAAAAAAAAAATGCTGGATAAGTTGGCGGTTCATTCCGCTGTGGCGACCCCGGATTAATAAAGGGACTAAGCCGACAAGAAAATGAATGAATGAATGAATGACTTTCTCTCTGAGAGAATAAGGAGCAGGTGCTCGAGCACCCAAACCCCCTTCTGAACATGTCTGGTGTTTATAACGACGTAAAATGAAATAACTCAAACAGAGATAAACCAACTCCTCCTTCACAGTTCAGTCTGCGGCTGCTCATTAACCCTTGATGAGTTCACTACAGCGGTAGTCAGACAGACGCGCACCGCTGCTGTCATAAATCACAAATGATCAGTGTTTTTAATCATAAGAGACTTATTTTAGGTTTCAAACACACATTAGCAGTAGCAGAACAACCCTTTACAGGTCATCAAATACACCACGGCTGTCTGTGAAAGGGGCAATAATTACATTAAGCAAGAAAACGTGCTGACTTCAGTATACACATTGTGTGGATAATCAGACATTCTGTGCTGTTCGTAACTGCACTTTTGCTCACGCGGGTCAGTTTAGGACCATGATCTGTTCACACTGCACATCTGATATTGGCCACAGTTATAACAGCAGTCTGAACCGCTATGCAAAACAATCAGATCTGAGAAAAAATCAGTTTTGAGCACTAAGCCTCAAAGTGTGAAAGTAGCTTCTGTCAGCTGATTTCATCTTCCGGGTTTATAATAATTGGGTCGGATCAACATCAGTGACGTATCTGAATCTGCTAGTGGAGTGATGACGCGGCGCTTTCTCATTATTATTCATAGCGGAGTTTCCTTATCCTATGAGGAGACCCTGCTGCTGAATTATTCATGAGCGCACGTGCTTTCTGAAGGCAGAGCAGACCTGCCAAGCTGTGACACAGCGTCTGTGCACGGTATGCAGCAGTTACTGTATATTCACACCGAAGGCGGTGAGAGTGTCAGTGTTCGCTCTGGCGACAACGCTGTCTGTCTTCAGAGCTCCGGCGGCGAGAGCGTCAACATTCACTACACTGATCTCATATTTAAAGGAGCCGCTGCAGCATTATCAGCAAATCACTGACATTCCCGCATATAAACATGTTGCACACTTATTATCAGATTCAATTAACAAATGAAGATCAGGTTGTTGCGTGTGCTGTGACTTTACTCCACTCATCCAACATGTGTCCGTATGTCTGAAATACTGTGTACTAGCTGTACTGATTTGTACTGTCGCATGAAATTCCCTCTTTTTAAAGGGTCACGAAACCCCCCTGTCTCAGCAGGGTTTCACACCTCTAGTTTGGAAAAGCTCAGGAAAGTGGGTGTGTCCAGCTCTGTTAGGTGGGAGTGTCGGGGGAGGGAAAGAATGGGAGTTTCCATTTGGGCACGCGCTCAGAGGAGAAAGACAGTGAGTGTGTTTACATGGACATCAGTCATTCAATTAATTGCCAAAATATTAATTTGTCGACTTTAACGACAGTTTCACTTTAATCCAGGAACATTTCTTGCATGTCCCCCTTGACTATGCAAGGTAAATCCTGCCAATTTTAAATAAATAAAACAAACATTGGAAATTTAAATGAAAAGTAGATTAACAATTTCATTATAAAACACTGCCCGCAAAATACCTGCCAAAATTGAAAATGAAATGAAATTATTTTATTTTAATTTTCACTGTGACAACACATCATCCATGTCAAACTGGAAATTAAAATGAAGTTGCCGATTTAACATTTCATTTTCACTGTGACAACGCATCGTCCCTATCAAACTGATAATTAAAATGAAGTTGTCGATTTAAAATGTCATTTTCTGTGTGACAACGCTGGTTGCAGCAAGGTGCAGCAAGAGGAACAGAGGACATGGGATAACCAGCCGTCAAACATTGCAGACTCCCAGGAGTCGCGGGCTTCGGTGGTCCGAGAAACTGCAGCGTAAGTACGGTAGGCCCTGTGATGAATTCGTACAGTATATTCTTTTAGGTCTTGTGACACTGACAACTTGTTTGTACTAAAATATCTTAAAGACAGTTAATTTAGCGGGGTAAAGTTGGTTTTAGGTTTGATTTTTACCAGACATTGGCGCACGCAGTTTTAGGGATCCTCTGCCAATTACATCGACAGAACCAAAACGCACAACTTCATCATTCATTTTCTTTTCGGCTTAGTCCCTTTATTAATCCGGGGTCGCAACAGCGGAATGAACCGCCAACTTATCCAGCATTTGTTTTACGCAGCGGATGCCCTTCCAGCCGCAACCCATCTCTGGGAAACACATCCACACATTCTCATTCACACACATACACTATGGACAATTTAGCTTACCCAATTCACCTGTACCGCATGTCTTTGGACTGTGGGGGAAACCGGAGCACCCGGAGGAAACCCACGCAACCACGGGGAGAACATGCAAACTCCACACAGAAATGCCAACTGGCCCAGCCGGGGATCGAACCAGCGACCAACGTGCTAACCACTAGGCCACCGTGGCGCCTAACGCACAACTTATTTAAAATAATTATTCTTTTGGTAAAACGAAAATCTGTCCTCTAAAAATAGTAGCCTTATTACCTGTAGTAAATCAGTCTGGCCATTAACTGAAAACATCTAGAAATGCTGTTTTTCTTCATGATACTGTGCGTTTTGGTTCTGTCTATGTAATTGGCAGAGGATCCCTAAAACTGCGTGCGCCAGTGTCTGGTGAAAACCAAACCTAAAACCAACTTTACCCCGCTAAATTTTTTAAGATATTTTAGTACAAACAAGTTGTCAGTGTCACAAGACCTAAAAGAATATACTGTACGAATTCATCACAGGGCCTACCGTACTTACGCTGCAGTTTCTCGGACCACCGAAGCCCGCGACTCCTGGGAGTCTGCAATGTTTGACGGCTGGTTATCCCATGTCCTCTGTTCCTCTTGCTGTACCAGTGCAGCAGCTGCTTCACCTAAAAGCTTATCAACAGTTTTAGCCATTATATATTAGTAACTCACGCTGTCCCATCCATCAAAGCCGTGCTTCTGCCCTCGCGCTCTGAAAACACTCGACGTCACTTACGCCCCTCCCACTGATTAGCATAGGCTTTGCATACAGGTTGACGCTGAAAATGAAAATGAAAACTGAAATAAAAGGGTCAATAAAAGGAAAACATAAATTTACGTTTTCATTTGAATTGTGTCACTATTATAGCGTGAACATTAATAACAGGCTTTGTAAAAATTGAGTTTGCATTTTATTTTTCAGTTTGGCTTTTCATTTTAATTTTGCCAGTCTTGACGCGGAAATGCAGTGAAAATGAAATGTTAAATCGGCAACTTCATTTTATTTATCAATTTGACATGGACGATGCGTTGTCACACAGAAAATGACATTTTAAATCGACAACTTAATTTTAATTATCAGTTTGATAGGGACGATGCGTTGTCACAGTGAA
Organism: Danio albolineatus; assembly: GCA_903798035.1. Lineage (NCBI taxonomy): Eukaryota > Metazoa > Chordata > Actinopteri > Cypriniformes > Danionidae > Danio > Danio albolineatus. Next base: position 8,428 of record CAIGQQ010024290.1, read on the forward strand.
AATGAAATGTTAAATCGGCAACTTCATTTTAATTATCAGTTTGATATGGATGATGTGTTGTCACAGTGAAAATTAAAATAAAATAATTTCATTTCATTTTCAATTTTGGCAGGTATTTTGCGGGCAGTGTTTTATAATGAAATTGTTAATCTACTTTTCATTTAAATTTCCAATGTTTGTTTTATTTATTTAAAATTGGCAGGATTTACCTTCCATACTTGACAAACCAGATGTAAGGAACTGCTAAGAGTGCGGTTTTAATGGAGTGTTTGATACCGCACGGCGTATGAGAGAAATAAACCCTCCGCATTTCTCTGTAACTTATGCTCTCGGTAGGCAGCGTCAGAAAGCCGTGTGTGTAGACTATCCTGTCACAAAATGCGGCAGTGTTTACATGTTTACTTTCTACTTTAGCATCTACAGCGGATCTCTCAGTCTATAATACTGTAGTGATATTAACGTGCTGTAAACTCAGTAACAGCTCTAATCACTCTGACTAAGGTCTGTCTGTAAACACTGAAAGAGTACTGCTGACGAAACTAACTTTCCTATCTGAATAAACAAACAAAGAGCACAGATCGCTCACTTACCAAAGACAGGACAATCAACATGAACTGGAGCTGTGAATTTTTTAATAGGAAACGAGCGACAAATCCCGATTCACCATTTCCAGATGCGGAAAGCTCTCAGGTGAAAAAAAAAAAAGTTTCTGCTGCGCGCGCATGTGAGTCCAGCTGCGCTCTCATAGCGGGAAATGAAAACAAAACCTCCGTTGCAGCACATAAACACAACACTGGCGACCTGCGTCTCCAAACAACTCTTCTTCTTCCACTTGTTTTAGCAACACAGCGTGGCACTTCCTTGCCGACTGAACACTAACAGGTACAGACAGTCTTCGAAGCCATCATGAATATTAATGAAGCTGCACTGCATACACAATAGAGCGCGCTGATTGGTTTAAACCAAGTCTTTCTCATGAATTAATGCCACACGCTCAGAGACGTCAGGATGCACTCGCAGGTACAGACGTCCTGGAATACACGCATGGATCTCATCGGCGTGATGCAGCTTCAAACATTCGTTTCAAACCGGAAGAACGAATTTGCTGGAAATAACGCAAAAACAATTTTCACTTTTGAGTCAATTATATGTGTGCTAATAGTGTTTATAGCAGCGTGGGACACATATATGACTGTCAACAGCTCAAACACATGTGTTTTGGTGTTTCGTGACCCTTTAAAGAAAAATATATATATAATAATAATGCGCATCAGTAACTCGGCACTAACATTTTTAACCTCTTAAACTCCGCGGACCCGGTACCGGGTCCTATGACGTCATCAGTTTCACTTTCATTTTTAAAGGTTCGTGGTTGTGCAAGACCCCTATAAGTGGTTCTGTTTGAAAGCGTAGAAGCTATATTTTATGCACATATGCATCACTTAGGTTTTTATTTTACTGTACAAAAGTTATTAACATTTAGTTACACAATAAAATACTGGATACCCGAGCTGTCATTTTCCTATTTTTATATGCTTCATATATGACACACATGTACAAGTCATAGCTCAAATAAAAGCTCTTGCCCGTCCATGTATGATTCTAGCATTCCTTTACTGAATTATATTCTATTTATATTCTATTTCATATTATATTTATGATCAATAAGCAGCCCCAGATCGCACAGAAAGCCACAAATGCTACATCATCTCGTACCTTATGCTGAGTGCTTCAAAACAGGCCATTTCTCAGCTGTTTTTGAGGTGATGTGCATAAATATTCCTTTTATATGTATAATGTGGTCAAAACACAGTGAATTATGTTTGATCAAACCAAAGATTGTGAAAATATGAAAACAATAGTCTATCTGCACGCCATATTTTCCCAATGTTCAGTTGAATTACAATCATCGGAAGGCGCCGAAGAATGGCAGCCTCGGTGCGAAGCTCTCCAGCTGTTGCAATGTTTTTGTTTGTTTTTCCTGTTTTGTGTTCATCCAACGTGATCAGTTATACCAGGGATGAGCTGCTGAACATTCTGCAGTGCACACCAATTGATCACCAGCCGGTTCTTGACTTCTCCGGCGTTTTGCAGAGCGTTGTTCTTGGCGGAGCCGCGTCTCTATGGAAACTTTACAAGACGCGGAGACGGGGAAAGCGTGCCGGCGCGCTCATCAAAAACAGACTGCGCGGTTTCAGAATGCCGCTTCCTAGCATTCATCTCGCGAATCTTCGCTCTCTTCCTAACAAAATGGAGGAATTACTTCTGCTCACACGCATAAATAAGGACTTTAACAGCTCTGCTGCGCTGTGCTTCACAGAAACGTGGCTAAACGAAGCCATTCCGGACAGCGCATTACAACTACCGGACTTCCAGCTGTACAGAGCAGATCGCGACACGGAGGCAACGGGGAAAACGCGCGGTGGAGGGACATGCTTTTACATTAACAGGAGGTGGTGTACGGATGTAACTGTGTTAAAGAAGATGTGCTGTCCTGACGTGGAAGTGCTTTTCATTAACTGTAAGCCGTTCTACTCGCCGCGGGAGTTTTCCTCGTTTATCCTGGCCAGTGTTTACATCCCACCGCACGCGACCGTGAGTACTGCTCTTTCACTGCTGGCTGATTTAATCACAGAGACAGAACAAAAACACCCAGACTCTGTTTTTATAATTCTTGGGGACTTTAACCAGGCAAAACTCACACATGAGCTGCCCAAATTCAGACAGCACATTACATGCCCTACCAGAGACAATAACATTCTGGACCATTGCTACACAACAATAAAAGATGCATATCGCTCCGTGGCCAGAGCAGCTCTAGGACTCTCTGATCACTGCCTGGTTCATCTTATACCAACTTACAGGCAAAAACTTAAAACTACTAAGCCAGTATTAAGGACTGTTAAGAGATGGACCAACGACACAGAGCAGGCCTTACAAGCTTGTTTTGAATGCACTGACTGGAGTGTTTTCGAAGCTGCAACCAATGACCTGGATGAGCTCACAGAGACTGTAACATCATACATTAGTTTCTGTGAGGAGTTATGTATCCCAACCAGGACCTACTTATCATTTAACAATGATAAACCATGGTTCACACCAAAACTTAGACAGCTTCGTCAGGTCAAAGAGGATGCCTACAGGAGTGGGGACAGGATTCTCTACAACAAGACCAGGAACATTTTAACAAAGGAGATTGGTCTAGCTAAAAAGAACTATGCAAAAAAGCTGGAAAACCAGTTTTCTGCTAACGACCCTGCATCAGTGTGGACTGGTCTGCGAACCATCACGAATTACAAATCATCTCCCCCCAGTATCGATGGCAGTAAACTTCTCGCTAACGACCTGAACACGTTCTACTGCAGATTCGACACCTTCGACCAGACACCCTCTACACAGCAATTAACACCTCTACCCACCTCCAGCCACAACCGCCCTGACCATCTTTCTACACAGCCATCAACACCTACAGACATCTCCCTCTCCCCCCCTGATCTTCAGATCAGTGAGGATAATGTGCGTCAGGTCTTCAGTAAGCAGAAGAGAAGGAAAGCGCCAGGCCCAGACGGTGTCTCACCAGCGTGTCTGAGAACCTGTGCTGACCAGCTGGCCCCCATTTTCTCGCAGATCTTCAACAGATCACTGGAACAGCGCATAGTTCCAGCCTGCTTCAAACGCTCCACCATCATCCCAATCCAGAAGAAACAAAAGATCACCGGGCTCAACGACTACAGACCTGTCGCCTTAACATCTGTGGTCATGAAGTCATTTGAAAGACTGGTTCTAGCATATCTGAAAGACATCACCGGACCTTTGCTGGACCCCCTGCAGTTTGCCTACAGAGCAAACCGGTCTGTGGATGATGCTGTCAACATGGGACTGCATTATACCCTACAACATCTGGACAAACCAGGGAACTATGCAAGGATTTTGTTTGTGGACTTCAGCTCTGCCTTCAACACCATCGTCCCATCACTGCTCGAGCACAAACTGACCCAGCTCTCTGTTCCTAGCTCTGTCAGTCAGTGGATCACCAGCTTTCTGACAGATAGACAACAGCTAGTCAGAATGGGCAAAATCACGTCTGACAGCCGCACCATCAGTACTGGTGCCCCCCAAGGATGTGTTCTCTCCCCACTGCTCTTCTCCCTGTACACCAACGACTGCACCACAAAAGATCCCTCCGTCAAGCTCCTGAAGTTTGCGGACGACACTACTGTTATCGGCCTCATCCGGAACGGTGACGAGTCTGCATACAGACAGGAGGTGGAGCGGCTAGCTTTATGGTGCAGTTACAACAACCTGGAGCTGAATACGCTCAAAACGGTGGAGATGATAGTGGACTTCAGGAGAAACCCCCCTGCACTCCCCCCGCTCACCATCATGGACAGCACTGTGGCTGCAGTGGAGTCATTCAGGTTCCTGGGCACCACCATCTCTCAGGATCTGAAGTGGGACACTCACATAGACTCTATTGTAAAGAAAGCCCAGCAGAGACTGTACTTCCTCCGTCAGCTGAGGAAGTTCAACCTGCCACAGGAGCTGCTCGTGCAGTTCTACTCAGCTGTCATCCAGTCCATCCTCTGCACTTCAATCACCGTCTGGTTCGCCTCAGCAGCCAAATCTGACCTCCGTAGACTACAGCGAATAGTCCGGACTGCTGAACGAATCACTGGCACTACCCTTCCTACAATTCAAGAACTGTACTCTTCCACAGTGAGTAAAAGGGCTCGCAAAATCACCCTGGACGCCTCGCACCCAGCACACTTCCTGTTTGAACTGTTACCGTCTGGCCGGCGCTACAGAGCACCGAGCACAAAAACTGCCAGACACAGGAAAAGTTTCTTTCCTCAGGCCATCTACCTCATGAACAGTTAATATTTCTCCTATCGTGCAATAAATGTGCAATACTTTCTCACACGCACTTGTACACAGCACCTTATAATGATATACAATGCAATACTTTTCCTTACGCATTTGTACACAGCACCTTATAACAATATATAATGCAATACTTACTCTTTTGTACAAAGCACCTTATAACCTGTATATTTATAACAAATCTGTACATACATTTCAACTTCCAGATCGTTGGACTGCATCTCTGTTTAATGTCTATTGTCTTCTTTTATAATATGTATTCTGTGTTGTCACTTGTCACTTTATGTACACTGGAAGCTTCTGTAGCCAAAGCAAATTCCTTGTGTGTGTGAAGCACACTTGGCAATAAAACTGATTCTGATTCTGATTCTGATTCTGATTCTGATAACCTTTGCATACTCTATGGTAGAGACAGAACTCTTTTTCCCAGTGTTTGCTGCTATCTGCTGGTTTCCAGCAGAACTGTCTGCAGTTGTCTTATTCTCTTATGGGATTATCTACACATTTTCAAAAAAGTATTTTAGAACAAAAAATAAAAAGGCGCCCAATGTTGAAGAGGTTCATCATAAAACAGAAAACAGAACAAATATTATTTATTACTTTCAGCAGTTTCTTTTGTAAATTCAAATGGTTTTCTGTCCAATAACACTGGAATTTGTCATTTATACCACTGCATTTGGATATGGAAGACTTTCCAAGTTTGGTAGGTGGAAATTACATAAAAAAAGGTGTAGCACCTCTCATCAGTTGGAATACAATAACTTTTGCATAGATTATGATAGAGGCATTTTTCATTTTTCTTATGATTACTGACATGTGCAGGAACCACCAAAAATGAATAACAGAAACCTAGACCACACAGAACCTAAAAGACTCTTTTAAATTTAAGTTTATAAAGAAAAAATACAGAAAGCGCCTCTTTTTTTAAGTGTTTATGATAACACAGACAACATATACAATTATTTTAATCACTTTCAACAGTGTTTTATGAAAATATAAAAGGTTTTCTTTAAAATGATACCACATTTTTGCATTTACATTGCATGTGGATTTGGGAAGCTTTTAAAAATAGGTAGGCAAAATCCAGGTGGAAATCCCAAAATAGCACCAGAGTTTAAGAGGTTAATGTATATCCCTGTAAGAAAACTTTGTACATAATTGGAAATCCGGCGACCGCAATATTAAAGCTATAGGTGGGCATAGATACATTTTTTAAATCTAGATTAATCTCACTGTAATCTTGGAATTAGTCTAGATTAAAATTGCTCATTTAAATTCTGCATTTAGAATATGTGTGCTACCACAAATAATGACTAAATGTAAGTCTTTAAGAACTGGTTTCTCAAGCCAGGTGGTGCATTAGATCAGGGGTCATCTCCTGTTCCCAAAATGCATCACAAACTGCTTGAGGAACTGCTCTACTGTGATAATTGGTTACAAAATAAATGATGTTCTATAAGATGTACTTGTGTTTACTAACTGCTTATTCAGTTAAACATGAACTGTAGCCTACATAAGCTGGAAATGAAGAGTGTTTTCTGTGTGTGTGTGTGTGTGTGGTCCTGCAGGTGCATCTGGGTTCTGGTGACCCGTTCACACCTGGGTTTCCCTCCTTTAACCACACCCAGTTCCCATCCACACAGTCGTCAGGCCTGCCAATCATTCCTGCTCAGCCAATCAGTGCCAACGTGGCTTCCAAACTGCTTAGGTTTGCCCCGCCCCCTTTCTCACTCTCTAAATAAGAATGATGTATCAGACAGGAAATGGAGCTGTATTTGTGTGTGTGTGTTCAGTCAGCTGTCAGGTGCTGTGTGTCCGCGGGGTTGGCAGGGTCGTCTGCCGTATGTTCAGTGTGTTCTGGGTCCGGGTTTCTCTGGTGTGGGTGTGCGGCGGCTGAAGATGGCCGTCTACAACAGCATAAAGCCGGTGCTGCTCAACAACATCTTCGCCTCCATTGAGGGAAAAGTGGAGCCTGGTCAGAACAACAACACACACACTAATATTATTGCTATTATTATTATTAATTTTGCTATATTATTATTATTGCATTATTATTGCCATATTATTATTATTACATTATTATTATTATTATTATTATTATTATTATTATTATTGCATTATTATTGCATTATTATTGCATTATTATTATTGTGTTATTGCTTTGTTATTATTATTATTACTTTATTATTATTATTGCATTATTATTATTATTGAGGTACTGCTTTATTATTATTATTATTACATCATAATTATTATTATTGCATTATTATTATTACATTATTATTACTATTGCGTTATTGCTTTATTGTTATTATTATTATTATTATTATTATTATTATTATAAGTTATTATTATAAGTTATTATTGCTTGATTGTTATTATCATTATTATTACATCATTATTGTTATTGCGATATTATTGCTTTGTTGTTGTTGTTATTATTATTATTACATTATTATTATTATTATTATTGCATTATTATAATTGCTTTATTATTATTATTATTATTATTATTATTATTATTATTGTGTTATTTTTGGTATTATTATTACATTGTTATTATGCATTATTATTATTATTTTTGCTTTATTATTATTATTATAATTATTATTGTTATTATTACATTATTATTATTATTATTATTATTATTATTATTATTATCATTATTGTGTTATTATTGCTTTATTATTATTATTATATTATTATTGCTATATTATTATTATTATTATAATTAATAATTATAATTCTTATAACAATACTAATATTATTATTTATTATTATTATTACATTATTACAATGTATGTATGAATGTATTAATGTTACATCATTATTACATTATTTTAACGTTATTATTATTATGAATGCATTATTTCCTACATTATTATCACATTGTTGCATTAATGTTACATTGTTGTTACGGTATTATTACTTTATTATTATGCTATTGTTACATTATTGTTGCATTGTTACGTTATTGCTACAATGTTATGTACATTATGAAGTAGGGCTGCACAATATGTCTCAAAATTATCATTATCAGCATAATATTCATTCATTCATTCATTTTCTTTTCGGCTTAGTCCCTTTATTAATCCGGGGTCGCCACAGCGGAATGAACCGCCAACTTATCCAGCATTTGTTTTACGCAGCTGATGCCCTTCTAGCCGCAACCCATCTCTGGGAAATATCAGCATAATAGTACATGCAATATATGTATCACAGACACGTGCTAAATTACATTTAAAGGATGCATTGGTTGTTTACGGGGCCTTACTATTATTAGCCCCGCCTCCACAATAGTTACTAGTATACTATTGGTTGGAACGACCCAAAGCTGAACTCAGAGATGAAAATGGCAGGAATACGACATCAGCAAATCAGAGTCAGAATATCCGTTGAGGTTTTCGCATTGCATGTTTTTTTTAGTCTGAATTAGAATTAATGCATCTGAAATATATATTTTATCATAAATAAATGATTTAAAAACCTAAAGCATTTCTCCAGAGAAATGTTTTATCGTTAAAAAATCATTATCGCAATAGTCGGTGACGATATGGCATATTTTATTAAGTGTATGAGCTTCACATCAGCAGATGAACCAATGAAACGGCTTCTTTCTGACAGATCACTATATAATAATCGGGGCTCAGAGGGATGCGTGGGGCCCCGGGGCCGTGAAGTCTGGCGTGGGAACTGCCCTCCTGATGGAGCTAGCAAGAACATTCAGCGACATGGTGGAAAACGGTGAACACACTTATTTTTCTTCATAATTCATAGATTAAAGGTGCTGTATGTGAGTGTTTGACTCTTCTAGAGCATAAAGCACCATCATATGTGTGCAGATATTCAGAAACATGCTGAGTGAACATTCTTGTTTATCTGAGAAGCAATGCTTAAGTCAGATATTCTGCGTTGGTTTTTGTTTTGGTCATTTAACCCGCCCACTGCCAGATTAGCCAATTATATTCCAGCACCGGGTCGCCTTGGTAGAAAACAGCGTATTTCATTTATTCAGACAGGAAGGCTCTCAGAGTGTGTGTCTGTGACTGAAATGCGACTTCCGGTGAACAATAGCAGACTCTGAAATAAGAAGCAGATTCAGAGTTCCACATGAGGTGGTTATTAAAAGGCGGAGCTAGACGCGCAGCTGAATGCTATTTACAGAGATACGTCATTTGCTCGCGCAACAAGTCAGAATGAAAATAAACCCGCCATGTTTACTACACAGCCGAGAGACAATACACCGAAATAATATAAACATGTAATAACGAGCCATGGTCGACCCGAGCTCAAACAAACCTTGTCGTCGTCTTAGAAAGTCAAGAAGTTAAGAAGAAGAGCAGATTCACCCCTGTGCCCCGTAGTTTTTACCAGCCTGTCTGAAGTGCGAGCGGTTTCGCTTTGTCGCTTGCACCCGCATACGCGTCTATATCTGAAATAACGAACTTCTTGAGCTGATGATAATAACGTGCGCTTGATTATTGACGTGCTTTTGAAGCCCGATCCTTTCAGAAACAGACAAACGCGAGACTGACGCCTGCAGAAACACAGGAGAAGCCGGAAAACACAAAGGAGAAAATGATTCTTTCAGCAAACATGAAGAAACTGCTGCGTTTAACTATTATCATCACCTTCTGGACTATTATGAGCTGGGAATGACGGAGTTCCTCTCTAACAGAGGCTACATGTGCTGCTGGAGATTACACACACAGATGAGAGCTCTGCACTGACTGTGGGCTATATCTCCTGTTGTTGTTGACCCTAAATAAGGACTAAATGTCTGCTGTGTGTAGTGTTTCTGTAACTGATCATATCAGAGACTGTAAGGGGCTGTGTGTGTTCATATATGCTGCATTTATTTATTTATTTGATATAATCACAGACAGTAGGCTATTTCACATCA